>MU118004.1:0-131905 GCA_014904855.1 Thelephora ganbajun
AGAAAGGAGACAGAATGCGTCGAAGATGTTCTTTCTGTCAGAGATGGTGGGAAACAACCAGTCCAGGTTCTCGTCGATGCCTTGAGGGAAGAAGGCGATGATACCAAGCAGGTTGCGGGCATCGGGGCCAAGCCTGCGGAACGTCGGCGAAGCGAGCGAAAGTTCGATCGTTGCCGCCAGGCTCTCACTGTAGTCTGTACGAAGTACCTGCGTGCGGTGTGCATCCCATTCCCTCGCCAATCGGTTATAATCCCACATGTTGCGCGATGCGACGGTAGCGAGCAGTGTGATCGATAGTGCGTGGAAGTCCAATCGCCGAACAAGGTCGCTGATGATATCGGACCGTCCGCCGTCATCGTAGATATCGTAGAAGATGTTGCACGCCGACTCCATTGATAATGTGTGGATTATTGGACGCTTGCAGCGCGGGGGGACGGTGCGGATGCGTGAGGTGATGCCAAGGCAGATGTTACTGAACTGGCTCAACTCCTCCACCATCGTATATATCTCCCGTGCATCCGTCCCCTGCGGGTCCAGAATCGATTCGGCATTATCAAGGAATAGGATCATCTCCCTTGAGGATAGGAACAGTCGTAAACTGGCTAAATCCTCGGGGTTTTCGATGCCTGCACCGATGACCTTGGAGAGACGGCTGAGGAAATTGGCACGCGAAATTGGGAACTTGTCGCAACGGATGAATCGCCGGTCATCGCCAAACCGTTCCTTGATGCGATCGTGATGGAGGACGGTCAGTGCGATGGACGTCTTGCCGATTCCGCCAGCACCGATGAGAGCGATTGGCCTGAGGCTTCTTGCGAGACCAGTGATCTCCTCGATTAGTTCGTCGCGCCCGAAACAAGCCCCTGGCGGCGGGGGAGGCAACTCTCCAGGGGGGATACTATGTATAAGTAAGATTGTGGTCCTCGTGATATTCGAAGTAGCTGACCTGACTTGAGTCTAGGGGACGGTGAGCCCCTGCTATCGATGGATAGAAAGTCGCACTTACCGAGTGATGCTGGCTGTCAGTGCCTGCCTGGCCTGTCGACGCGTTTCGATGCATATCGGCGACCATCATGTGGGTACTGATTACAAGCTTGGTCTGAATGGGAGGGAGGGGGTTCTTAGCGGTTGCCGAATAGAACTGACTGAACATACATTGAAGATGTGGAGGAACCTATTGAGGTCCACTCTCCAGGCAGCAATAGATTCCTTATCATTCTTCGTGTGGAAGGGTCGGGAGAACACGCTTCGTTTGCCCTGGTTGACAATCCTCCTCTGGATTTCTGCCACAGTTCTGCGGTTGAGATCTTGGTAAGTGGATTGCCCGGCGTGTGGACCGCTGGATCGACTCACACAGTCAACTGTTCGATTGCTTCAAGTACGGGCTCACTGGGTTCATCTGATCTCTCGTTCATCACCCGGTCGAGGGCTTCACAGATGTCATTACAGGGTCGCTCGAGCTCGATGTAATCCTGCTTGTTGATCGTCGAGTCCTGGGTAAATGTGAAGCGGAAGCTCATCGTCGCAAAATAGGAGGGAACGTACCCTGATCATCGTCAGGAGGGCACCGACGGAGTTAAATGCAGCCTTGGCTGGTGCGATACCAGTGGTCTCCGTCGTAACATTCGTGGTCTCCATGGTCGTATTCGATAGTGAGAGGACAACGTCCTGCTGCGAGAAAACGGCGTGGCGCGCAGGCTGTGAGGAAAAACCCGAATCCTAATGGAGATGGGCGGCCATACCGTCGTGACATGCCTCGTGCAAACTGAGCCTTTTGATGAGGAAGAAGAAATATGGATACACGGCATGCAGCACGGCCACTACCCAGAAGATGGGCGCCAATATCAGGTCTCACTTCGTTGCGCACAACAACTCGGATGAATCTGGAGGATTCAACTCGTTTTCTACGGCTTATCGATGTAGGCTTGAGCGGCATTTTGCGCGCCTATTAGCTCCCAGGATTTACTCTGCCAATATAGGGTTGATGGCTTGGCCCCACCCCCTAACGGAACGCTTGTGAGCGAACCACCAAACCATCCTAGGGGTCACCCAAACTTATAAATCCAGGGTAGCACCCTACGATGAATTCGCCCAGAATGATTCAAGTGCTTACATTCGGACTGCGAAACACCCTCAAAAGATTCAATGCACGTCCCATGGCGACTCTTGCTCAGTTGGAATCTCTTAAGAAAGCTCTCTCATACGATCGTCCTCCTCTCTGCAGCGGGGCCATATCGCCGTCTCCAGAGGGACTCTATCTTTACTACGGCAAGAAAAATCCAAGGTGTGTACGATTCCCGTCCTACCTGGGCCTTCCAATAGTGACATCTGTTTCGTAGGTTCATCGATTTCGCCTCTGCAACCCCTGCGGATCTTGACCTCCTCACCGCAGCATGCGATCCCGCCACCTTTGGTCGCGGAAACGAGGACGTCTACGACGAATCTTACCGCAAGGCGGTCAAAATGGATGCCTCGAACTTCTCCGTCCAGCTCGACCTTGCAGGTTCTGGTTTGATCAGGACCATCGAGGACCAGCTGCTCCAAGGTGAGGCGGAGAAAATGCGCATCAGGGCTGAGCTATACAAGCTCAACGTCCATGGTAACTCTCGCCACGAAACGTCTCGTGTCGTCGTTTCTGATATTGTTGTACCCACTTAGACAAAGGATCGTTCTTCAAGACACACAGGGACACACCCCGAGGCACGGACATGCTCGGGTCGCTCGTGATCACGTATCCCACCCCCCACGAGGGAGGAGAGCTCGCCCTCCGCCACAAGGATCGTGAATGGAAATTTGACGCCAATTCCTTGACCGTTACGCAACCGTCTCCTTCCCTCGCATACGTCGCATTCTACAGCGACATCGAGCACGAGGTCCTAGAGGTCACCAGCGGACGTAGAGTCACGATCACCTACAACCTGTATTTTGTTGACCCAGCATCGAGGCCCGGAGTTTCTGCCATCACTCCGAACCTCAAGAACACCTCGAACCTGCAAACCACCCTCCGTGGGTTGCTCAAGAACCCAGAGTTCCTGCCTGACGGTGGAACCCTTGGTTTCGGTCTCGCTCATCTCTACCCCGTCACTTTCGAAACGGAGCTCCGGGAGATGGCAACCTACCTCAAGGGCGAGGATGCGCACGTGTACCGTGCCTGTCGGGAGCTCCAGCTCCAGCCGTCGTTGCAGGTGATCTACAGTGAAGCTGACAGTTTCCGGGACGAATGTGGTGTCATGTTGGATCAGATTGTTCGGGACCCGGATTATGAATGCGAGGATGGCGACAGCTACGAGAGCACTTTGATAAGGGAACTAGGGGGTGTGTTGGTCAACAAAACCCAGGACACTGTGCTCAAACGCCCCCATTGGGTCTCTGACGGGGAGGGTGAAGAAGTATTCATCACTTGGATTTCTCCTTTCAACGAGCAAAATCAGTTGGAGGACATCAGTATGACGTATGGGAACGAATTTTGTGCGGGGTTTATTTACTGTAGCCCCTGTATTATCGTCCGCATCCCTGCTGCTAGTGACCGCGTCTAGGTAGACTCTACGCGCAGGCGAGCGCAATAGTTGTAAGTATCCAAAATAACAAAGTTGTGTAATACTGCCAGTCGTCGGCAGTACCACTCGTGAGTCGCGTAGACAAGCCAATAGAAAGGACAACGATCTGGGGATTCGAGATAAAGAGAAAAGACAAGAAAACGATGCTCTATCTACCGTGTCCGTTATGTCTTTTTATATGTCTGTCTATGTTGATTTTGCAACCACGTCGTGAGTCTCGACGGTTCTAGAACTGCTCAGAAGAGCTGCGTAGTAATCCTCGTGATTACAAGTTGTTTCTGTACTTTCTGACATGGCACGGGCTTCTCGAGGATAATCGATAATCACAGAAATCCCTAAAATTCAATTTACTGTCCTGATTTATTTGCCGTCCACAGCCCGCGAGCTGCGGTGGGCCCATTAGGTCCAGAATGATACTCGCCCCAAAATCGCGATATTCCACTCGAACCAAATCGCCGCGAGTCATGGCACCACAATACACGTTTACCGGGTTGGCAAACTTCTGTTCTCCGGTTTTATGCGCCTAACTCAGTGCTTAACTTTTCCATCCTCGCGCAACGAAATGATGACCTTGGATCCACCATCCTCCCAGTGCTCGAGTTTCCCCAATTTGTGGCATTTCGATGCGAGGGGAGACGCAGTTTCCTCATTCTTTTTGACCTTCCTACGGCTCATGATAGGACTCTTCTTGTTCAGGGAAAAATCTGGGACCCGTTGGAAGAGTTTCACGCCGAAGAATGTTGTTATCTCTGGGACGCGCATGAGCAATGTCGCCCAGTCGTCCCGATTGTCATTTTAGTATCTTGACATCTGGAAACGAACATCAACAAATGATACTTGCGGCTTTGTATGCGAAAGGACCGCTGTTTTCCGATGTCTAACCAGGCCGACTTAGGGACGCACTCGAGGAGCTTTCGAAGGTCATCCATCCTCGTCCAACCCACCAGCTCGGCTCGAGAAGCCTCGCTGCCAACGCGAGTGAAATTCGCAAAGAAAGTTCGGTCCAATTCAAATCCACTCAGTTCGATGCCTTTGAGGGTTTCCAACGGCCGCGGAACACCTGGTTCGCAGGACAAGATAGCGTTGGCGAATTTTCGGCTCGACTTGAACTCTTTCAAGTGAGGGAGGGTATCGTGCGGGAGAAGGGCAGCGAATGTGGTAGTGTCGGCAACGGTCGAGTCGAAATAGATGATCTCGAGGTTACCGTGCTCAGAGAGGAATGCAACGAGGCGGTCAAAACCATCACTCGCACACCAGAGGTTGTTGAGAGTGAGCGAAGTGAGAGTTTTTCATCATCTACACAGGGAGTCTTCCGCAACAAGACGAAGGAAATTGGGACAATGGGCGAAAGTGGATGTTATGTCAAGTGCCTACAACTAGTTAAGTTAGGACCATTAGGCACAGGTTGAAATGCGTAGTCGTATCTTCAAGTTGGGAAAGCTCGTGACCAAGTCGGCATGGGGCATAATCTGAAGTTTGGTGAGTCCGAGAGGCGATCACTCTGTAAATAAGGACAGTGGCAGTGTCCACCCTTGCGAGGTTTTTCCCAAGTAATCGAAGTGACGGGACAATACGACGCTGTGCACCTTTGACAAGTCAATACCAAGGACAGCACGTCGCATTTTGAGTCCACGTAGAATGCGGCGCTACTAAGAGTTCCATCGGGAGGCGAGATATGTCCCCAAGAGAGAGCATCGCACTGACGACAGGTTCCACAATCATCAACGGGAGCACAGCGGAGTCTGTCAGAGTGATCGCAGTCGCCGAGGTCTGCGGAGACTATCTGGACAGACCTTCAAGCACTGGTGCTCTGTAGGGCAGTGGGTTGCCTAGCGCGCGCCGGGTCGACACCGCCGCACTTTCGGAGTGGGACGCTAAGGGTAGACCTCAGTTCTGATCAACGTGCGGAATGAACGCTTTTCTCTCTTTTATCGATGCATACATACTCACATACCTAATTCAGCGATGTTTAGTATTTGACACAATGGGGATCGACCAGCTCACTCCTGGCAGTCGACCAGCCAGAAGAATTTGCGTACGTGCTCTTCAGCAGGTATAGTCACACATAAGAACCCTCTTTCATGCAGAAGGAAATGTGACTAGCGTTGGCACTTTCCTGTGGGCGAATCGGGCCAGTACGTCGAGGTGTCGTTTTAGACTGAAACGGATACAGATACCGAGGACATCAGGCTCCCTACTAAATGCAGGAGGACATTGACGGAAATGGTCCGCTTATTTTCCGTTCCAAAAGAATACCTCCTTCACGAGTGGTTTTATGCGCATGCCTTAGCATTGATGCTGGTAGCTGATGGACTCTTTGGTTTTGCGGTACCTGATTCGACAGGCCCTCAATCTCTGGATTCGTCACAGCGGCCGGAGGATGTGTTTGCTTCGCCCAATCAGCTTGCTGGAGAGCCTGCTACATTAACGTTACTTCCACGTTCACGGTGGCAGATGTTGCTAAAGCTAGAGGTCATTCAGGTGAGCCACGGAGGACGTCATCCCCCAGCACCGTGAATTAAACTTGACTTCGAATAATCCCCTCGGACCACTCGTTGTAGCAACGGAATAAACCAAAAGAGCCTCCAAAGCCATTGGAGAACAACGGAGGCCGAGAGCGCTTTCTTGCAGAAGCTTCGAGGAGAATCTACGTCAGGCCCCTGTAAGTACACTTTTTCTTCTTTTCTCTTCCCAGGAGGCGACCGAGGTTCATGACCTGATAATCCTCTGCTCTCTGCCTGTATGCCCACTTTCCCAGATGATGAGTTCTTTCATTACGCCAAAACGCTCACCCCACCCGCTATGGATCTCAAAATCCGGTCCTTAGTGATGATTGCAAATCTGCACTCGTTCATGGTTGCCCCCACCCAACGATCCCGGTCTCGAAGGGACTTTGAGGCGGTCCAGACGTACCAGAACGTTTTTCTGAGGATGCATGGCGAGGTTCTCGTGGCGAATCCCGAGTTGCCGGAGACTGTGAGTAGCTTGCCTTTCATCCAAAATGCGGAGTAACGGGATCCTGGACCTCGTGGCTTCCTCCTTGGGAACTTTGGATTTCGTGAGGGAGGTTCTATGGTTTAAGATTTCATTTGGAGCCTACGGCGCTGCCCTGGATCCAAGTGGGTGGGGTACACGTGCGTTTTGAGAGAGAGCAAAAAGGAAATACAATTTATTCCGTCGCATGCCTTCAAGAGGTACCTCCCCATCCTCGGACAAATACGTGAGCAAGAGTGCATAAACTTCAGCCGGCAACCACAGTTCCAAGTGTGTTTGTGCGATTTCTCTGTTGGGTCAAAAGAGAGTGAAGGAAGTGAAAACGCAGGCACTCTCTCTCAAACTGTGTAGAAGTAGTTCTGGCTAGGCGTTTTCTGTTCGAACAGGGGCAGATTCTCTAGCTTATCTTTCCACCGGTCATGCGATAAGCGCTGACAACGTGCTGGCCATATCACTGGGTTCTAGCTCCTCAATCAAGGATTGCAAAATACACGAATTACGTTCCCACAAAAGTACACCGTGTAGGTTATAATGCTGGCCATCGCGTTAACAAACCAAGCGTCCGAGAACCGCAGATGGTCTCCAGTACACACAAAAAACGAAACGAATACAACATGGGAGACAGCGAGTTAGACAGCACAGAAGGCAGATCGATCGATGATGAGCAGCGGGGAAATAAAATACGGGATAATATGTTATTAGAGGAGGTCAACCAGTACAAGGCAAGGTTGTTGGGGAGAGATAAGCATCAATAATGAGAGGTGCTACGTTCAGGAATGGGATATCTGTCTGGGTGCGAGGTCGGTTGTTTGCGGAAGGAGACGTCTGAGTAGGTTCACGAGATGACGTCCGGTACCCCGAGCTGGGAATGGAGAGTTGATGGGCATAGGAAGTGGGGTTATTTCCAGGAACTCACCGTTGAAATCCGATTCACCAGAGGTGACCGGCTTTTTCATTTTCTCTTCGATATCCCGGAGGAGCGCTCTGCAGTCCTCCAGGCCTTTCGCAGCCCCAAGCCTCTCAAAAACATCGACAGCGCGCAAAGCCTCAGACTTCGCTTCCCCAAACCTGCACTGCTTATACCAAACCAAAGCCTGCAGCTCCGCCGCGCAACCAAGATTGTATGGGGAACTGACTGTGTGTGACTTGGCGCGTCCGATATGAATGTGTGCGTCATCGAACCTGTCTTGATTGAAAAACAGCCGGGCGAGGGACTGGTGGATCGAAGACAGCTGGCTATCCCAGTTGAAAGATGACGCAATCCCAAGGGCTGTCTCGTAGTGGCTGATGGCCTTCTCCGTCTCGCCCTTCGATTGACATATATCGCCAAGGATATGGTGGGATCGGCAGAGGCTAAATTGGTCGTTGATGTTCGAAAAAAGTTTGATCGCTCGGGATATAGCTGTTTCCGCAGCGTCGAGTTGCTTGTCGCCATCCAACAACCAAGCAAGTTCTCGTAAGGATAGTGCTTGTCCCGATATGTTATTGCGCCGTTCAAAAATTTCCAACGCTTCCTTTGCCTGCGGTATCCCTTCCTTGTAGAGACCCAGCTGCCGGTTCGCATCGGATAGGAGCCTCAATGTTTCAGCGACCTCAAAGTCATCCCCCCGCTCCCTCCAGAGCTTCAAGGTGTGAATAAGGAGCCGTTTGTACTCTGTTAGATTTCCAACAGAGCTGAACAATCGTGAGAGCTCGAACAAGCATTCTGGCTTGGAGGGATGACTATCCGGGAGTCCTTCGATCTTTGGTCCTAGCACAACCGGCTGTTTTTTATACCAATAGAGGTGTTCCATGAAATGAGCACAGGCTGGCCAGACATCATCCGAGTCTGCATCAACGGATGTGAAGACATCTAGCAGGTGCTCGACGTTCGCATCCTCCGACGTGATCCACCGCGCCTCTTCGAACCCAGGATTACTAGGATCAACCAAAACTGACAATTTGCGGAAGTAATGGCCTTTGGTCGTGTGGAGGAGTGGGGAGAGTTCCGGACTCTTTGGGGAAAGGTAGTCTCGGAGTGGCGCCAACATCGTGATGAACCCGTTGCTTCGATATGTCAGAGAAAGGAGACAAAACTTGTTGAAGATGTTCTTTTTGTCGGAGATGGTAGGAAACAACCAGTCCAGGTTCTCGTCAATGCCTTGAGGAAAGAAGGCGATAACACCAAGCAGGGAGCGGGCGTCGGGGCCAAGCTCGCGGAACGTTGGTGAGGCGAGCGAAAGTTCGATCGTTGTCGCTAGGCTCTTGTTGTAGTCTGTCCGAAGCACGTGTGTGCGGTGTGCATCCCATTCCCTCGCCAATTGATTGTAATCCCACATGTTGTGCGATGCGACGGTAGCGAGTAGTGTGATCGATAGTGCATGGAAGTCCAATCGCCGAACAAGGTCGCTGATGATGTCGGACCGTCCACCGTTATCGTAGATGTCGTAGAAGATGTCGCACGCTGACTCCATTGACAATGTGGGAATAATCGGACGCTTGCAGCGCGGAGGGACAGTCCGGATGCGCGAGGTGATGCCAAGGCAGACGTTGCTGAACTGGCTCAGCTCCTCCACCATTGTATATATCTCCTGGGCGTCCGTCCCCTGCGGGTCCAGGATTGATTCGGCATTATCGAGGAATAGGATCATCTCCCTTGAGGATAGGAACGGTTGTAAAGTGGTCAAATCTTCAGGGTTTTCGATGCCTGCACCGATGACCTTGGAGAGCCGGCTGAGGAAGTTGGCACGTGAAGCTGGGAACTTGTCGCAGCGAATGAATCGCCGGTTATTGCCAAACCGTTCCTTGATGCGATCGTGATGGATGACGGTCAGTGCAATGGACGTCTTGCCAATTCCGCCAGCACCAATGAGAGCGATGGGTGTCAGGTTTCTTGCGAGACCAACGATCTCCTCGATCAGCTCGTCGCGTCCGAAACAGGCGCCCGGCGGCAGGGGAGGCAACTCTCCAGGGGGGATCCTATGTAGAAGTAAGACCGTGATCCTCGTAATATTCGAGATAGCTGACCTGGCCTGAGTCTAGGGAACGGTGAGTACTTTTATCGATGGATAGAAAAGTGCACTTACCGAGTGATGCTGATTGTCAGCACCTGCCTGACCTGTCAACGCGTTACGACGGATATCCGTAACGATCATGTGGGTATTGAGTATAAGCTCGGTCTGAACGGGTGGCTCTTAGCGATTGCTGAATGGAACTGACTAAACATACGTTGAAGACGTGGAGGATCCTATTGAGGCTCATCCTCCAGGTGGCGATAGATTTCTTATCATTCTTCGCGTAGAAGGGCCGAGAGAGTACGTTTCGTTTGCCCTGCTTGACAATCTTCTTCTGGATTTCGGTCACGGTTCTGCGGTCGAGAACTTGGTCGGTGAATCGCCCGGTGTGTGGATTGTTGGCCAACTCACGCAGTCAACTGTTCGATTGCTTCGAGCACAGGCTTACTGAGCTCATCTGATCTCCCGTTCATCCCCCGGTCAAGGGCTTCGCAGATGTTAGTACAGGATAACTCGAGCTCGATGTGATCCTCTTCCTCGACCATAGAGTCCTGGATAAATGTAAACCGGAAGCTCCTTGTCGCAGAATAGGAGGGAACATACCCTGATCGTCGTCCGGAGGGCACTGACGGAGTCAAATGCAGCCTTAGCTGGCGCAATACCAGTAGTCTCCTTCGCAGTATTCGTGGCCTCCATGGTCATATCCGGTGGTGAAAGAACACCACCCTGGGACTCTGTGTTTATCATCGAAGCTCGGGGTAACTGGAAAAAACGGTGCGGTACACAGGCTGTGATCAAGAACCCGAATCCTAAAAGAGATGCGCGGCGATTTTGTCATGACACGTTTCGTGCAAACGGAACTTTTCGATGGAGAGCTGTGCTTATTCGTATTCGAAACATTTTGAGGTGGGTATGATTGCCCGTCCTTCTGTGCTCCCATTCTGCCTTTCGTTTGAGTTGCCCTGGAAAAGAAAGAGGTATAGGGCTGAGAAGCGGGATTGAGGCCTTCGCGTGGCTCGGTAGTTATGTAGGAGAAACAGCTACATTCAAAATACGAAACAGCTAAATGATACACGGAAACCAGTAAGGTCGTAGCTCGCTGTGTCATGAAAAGGGAAGAAAACTTGGAGGACAGGATAGATTGAACGTGTAGAAACCGTTGCTGGTTGGAACAGACGACGAAGTATCACAAGTGTAAAGCCGAAATGATCGAACAAAACGAAAAGTTGAAGCCAGTGAGCTGCGGGGAGGGTGATTTGGGGCCATCTGTTGAACAAGTATAGACACAGGGACAAAATTGACAAGGCTGACGAGCATCTATTACTTTCAGTAGGTTGTTGCAGACGTGTAAGCAATCAGGAGAGATGACAATTCGTGGCAAAGGAGGTTCGCCAATCGTCTGAGCGAATTTCCCGTCCACCCGTAGCCATGTCTAGCAGGACGGAGGCAAACGCAAAAGCCACAAGACCCAGGACCCAATCCCACAGCCCCGGGAATCTCTGCACCGATCCGACTGGTGTAAATCTCTGCTTGGTGTATCTCTCAGACTTTAGCCGGTATTCTTGACGAAAGGTACCTACATCAGCTATTTGGTGAGGATGACTGAAAGAGAGCGTGCTGCTGAGGCACGACTGCATCGGATCTCCGTGAACTGTGATTTGTTACACAACGGGACAAGTGGCGTAGACGTTTTCGACCTCCTCTCAGGCGACGGATTCACCTTGTGAAAGCTTCATGATATTCTGAAACAGTAATTCGTGAAACCGGATTTAGCGATGGAGGGACGGCGAGCTTTTACTTTGACTCGGTCGATGGTGTTGAGTCCTCCGAACTGAAATTATGCAGCATGACACTGAGTAACGTGAAGGAACTATGGCACCGCACGTACCTCGCCCATCAAACCAATATCGCCAGTGTAAACCCAACCTTCCTCGTCGATTGCCTCCTTCGTGGCCCATTCGTATGCAGACACTACCCTAGGTCAACACCGGCGAGTGCGGTACGAAAGCGTGGCTTACTCCTGTGATAACCAGAGAAGCAGTTGGCACCCCTCACCCAGATCTTTCCACATGTGGGGAAGGTGAAAGGGCGGGGAGAACCCGAGAATGTGGACCGAGTCGGCCGAGGGATAGATCAGACTTTCCCACGAATGCTTCCTCTTTGAGGCCAGCCCCTGGGACGTGGTGATTATTGCGTGCGTTCGGAGGGGGTGCATGGTACAAATCAAACCAATTACAACATGGTACTTCATTATTATGCTCCAGAGGTGTAAACCTCCCACCTGCTGGCCCGGAAAGCTCGGTATGAACACAAACTGTCCGATTAATAATGCCATACTGACAGCTACCCTTGTCAGCCGTTGCCAACCCTGGCGGACCGGATCCTACGTTCTTCTTGAACAACACGTTACGTGAAATCAAAGAACGGGGCGTGAAGACGGACGGGTGGTTCGGGCAACTGATATCACTGAACGTGGATCATCAATCTCGCTCTTCCGAAATGTCTCTTAAGACACCCGAAATCTCTCGCCGTCTCGGTATCCCCATAAGACCTTACAAATCCCCTTGACGTTCTCCGTACGCAGCAAAACCTCCCCCTGGGCAGTCTTTTGAACGTATCGCACGAGACGCCAGGTATACCCTTCTTCTCTCTGGGATGCACCAATACGGGGCGGACGCAATAGCGTTTGGTCATCACGCGGATGACAAGCTGGAAACACTTCTAACGAGGCTTGCGAATGGTACGGGGTTTCTTGGACTCGGTGGTATGAAGCTGCCCCGCGGTTTGGAATGGGTGACAGGTCACCGGGTCAGATGGGTTTGTATGGGATTGACGGAATGCAGTGGTAAATAGTTCGGCCGTTGCTTAGTGTTTCAAAGGTCGTTCCTTCGTTGTTATCTCCTCGACGCTCGTTGACCAATTTCCAGCATGCAGAATCCAGTGTTTGCAACGTGTGATGAACATGGATTGGACTACGTGACTGATGAGATGAACTTTCAGTCTGAAGTCACGTTGAGGAACGCAGTGAGGCATGCTTTTGCCAGAGGCAGCACACCCGATGTGAGTGTTGAAAATCGAGCATTTCAGAATCTTATCTGTCTATATTTGTTTTGACATACGGATCTCTTTTAAACATATTTTGTTCGCCGGCACTCCTCAGTCTCTTACTTCGTACTGAAGAGTAAGTCGTCTTCCCTCTTCCTCTTATATTTTACTCATATCCCTAGTTAGTCTAACTGAGACGTTGCTCGGTTTTCATCAGTGAGCGTTTCCTCGTAATGGTACTTTTCCCAATGTTGACAGGGGCTAGGACATACATCGCGATCGAACACTACAGAAAATACCAACGAACGCCGAACGCCTTGGAATCCCCTCGCGTTTTCCGATGGAGTCGAATCCCTTCAATCATTAACAAATGGCTACACGTCGGGGATTGGGATAGAGACTGAAAGTTAGCATCCACAACTTTTACCACCACCACCCCGCTAACTTCTGTCTATGACTCAGCCCATACCCTTCTTCGTGGTTGCGCTGTTCCGTTACCCCCTTCCACCATCCTCCTCTCCCAAGACAAGTTTTCCCAAATCACGATTCATTCGTTCACCGATTGATGGTCATACAGATCCTGAGGTTCGTGTCTCCACATTCACGGGGATCACACACCGCAGAAGTGTTTCGAAAGTCAGCCGGTTTCACTGAATCCCATGTCCTATGGACCCCGGTCTATGCTAGGCCCGGTGGTCAACTCAAGCACGCGAAACCAGGTTCTGGGGCAGATGGATGGGTTGAAGGTTGGCTCGCCCCTCGGTCGCCCCCTCACGAATACACGAACGGTCCTGAGGCATCGGAGATCGACGTTCTAGGGATCCCGTTGAAGTCCTCTACGGTGATTGATTCGTATTGTCCTTTGATCCATGCGCAATACCGGAGGAAATTCTCGAGCGATTACGAACTTCCTCGAGCGAACACCGACTCGTGGTCACCACCATATGAAAATACTTCCGACCCCGCCTCATCTTCCGGTCGTCAAATGAAAATCACATCGAGGGAATTGGCGTGTGCTGGAGAGCATTTAGAAGTTCCGCGTTAATGAGCATATGTATCATTGTACTTTCGAAACTACATGTATTAACGGCCAGATACTCTCCCTGCTTTTTTACGCTTTGTGCTTTTCATGCTTTCCTGTTTGCGATTTGCTTGTTGGCTATGATAGCTGCTTTTCGGTATGGTGCCTGACCTGCTTTTTCGTCGATCAAGCATACATATATGTAAAGCAACGCGCGCATTTCCTGGTGCCAAAGTACATCATGCAGGTTATAATGCCAGAACTACCGTCAATAATGCTGGCCATCACATTGAAGGACCAAGCGCCCGAGAGCCGCGGATGGTCTCCAGTACATACAAAAAGCGAAACAAATACAACATGAGGCAGTGAGTTAGAAAGCATAGAATACAGACCAACGACGAGCAGCGGGGAAAAAGCACGGGATAACGTGTGGTTGGAGGGAGTCAACCAGTGCGAGAAAAGGTTGTCGGGGAAAAAGAGGAGGGAGATAGAGAGTAAGCAGCGATAATGAGAAATGCTCCGTTCAGGAGTGGAATATCCGCCCAGATGCAGGGTCAGTTGTTCGTGGAAGGAGACGTCCGAGTAGACTTGCGGGACGGCGTCCGGTACCCCGAGCTGAGAATGGAAAGTTAATGGGCGTAGAAAGCAACACCATTTCTGGGAACTCACCGTTGGAATTCTATTCAGAGGTAATCGACTTTTTCGTTTCCTCTCCGATATCCCAGAGGAGCGCTCTACAGTCCTCTAGGTCTTTCGCAGCCCCAAGCCTCTCATAAACATCGGCAGCGCGCAAAGTCCCAGACTTTGCTTCTCCAAACCTGCGCTGTTCATACCAAACTCGAGCCTGCAACTCCATCGCCTGACCAAGAAGATATGGGAGATTGGCCGTGTGCGACTTGGCGCGTTCAATGTGAACATGCGCGTCGCTGAACTCGTCTTGACCGAAAAACAACCGTGTGAGGGAGTAATGAATCCAAAACAGTTGTTCGTCCCAGTTGGAGGATGATGCAATCTCAAGGGCTGTCTCGAAGTGGCCGATGGCCTTCTCTGCCTCGCCCCTGGATTGGCATATATCGCCAAGGATACGGTGACATCGGCAGAGGCCAAATTGGTCGTTGATGCTCGAAAAGAGTTCAATCGCTCGGAATACAGCCGTTTCCGCAGCATCGAGTTGTTCGTCGCGGTCCAACAACAAAGCGAGGTGTTGTAAAGACATTGCTTGTCCCGGTATGTGATTGCACCGTTCATAAATCTCCAACGCTTCTCTTGCCTGCATTATTCCTTCCTTGCAGAGGCCCACTCGCCGGCTTGCATCGGATAGGAGTATCAATGCTTCAGCGACCTGAAAATGATTCCCCCACTCCCTCCGCAGCTTCAAGGTGTGAACAAGGAGTCGCTTGTACTCTGCAGGGTTTCCAACCGAGTCAAACAATCGTGAGAGTTCAAATAAGCATACCGACTTGGAGGGATGGCTATCTGGGAGTCCTTCGATCTTTGGCCCTAGCACAACCAGCCGACTTTTGTGCCAATAGAGGTGCTCTATGAAGTGACCACAGGCTAGCCAGATATCATCCGAGGTTGTGTCAACGGATGTGAAGACATCCAGCAAGTGCTCGACGTTGACATCCTCCGAAATGATCCACCGCGCCTCTTCAAACCCGGGCTCGCCAGGTTCGACCAAAACCGACAATTCGCGGAAGTACTGGTCCTTGGTGGTGTGGAGGAGTGGGGAGAATTCTGGACTCTTTGGGGAAAGGTAGTCTCGGAGTGGCGCCAACATCGTGACAAAGCCGTTGCTTCGATATGTCAGAGAAAGGAGACAGAATGTGTCGAAGATTTTCTTTCTGTCGGGGATGGTGGGAAACAGCCAGTCCAGGTTCTCGTCGACGCCTTGAGGAAAGAAGGCGATGACACCGAGCAGGTCGCGGCCTTGGGGGCCAAGTTCACAGAACGTTGGCGAAGCGAGTGAAAGTTCGATCGTGGCTGCCAGGCTCTCGTTGTAGTTTGTGTGAAGTACCTGTGTGCGGTGTGCGTCCCATTCCTTATTCAATCGATCATGATCCCACATGTTGCGCGACGCGACGGTAGCGAGCAGTGTGATCGATAGTGCGTGGAAGTCTAGCCGCCTCACAAGGTCGCTAATGATGTCAAACCGTCCACCGTTATCATAGATGTCGTAGAAGATGTCGCACGCTGACTCCACTGACAATGTGGGGATAATCGGACGCTTGCAGTGCGGGGGGACAGTGCGTATGCGTGAGGTGATGCCAAGGCAGATGTTGCTGAACTGGCTCAGCTCCTCCACCATTGTATATATCTCCTGGGCGCTCGTCCCTTGCGGATCCAGAATTGATTCGGCATTATCGAGGAATAGGATCATATCCCTGGAGGATAAGGACGGACGTAAACTGGTCAAATCCTCAGGGTTTTCGATGCCTGCGCCGATGACCTTGGAGAGTCGGCTGAGGAAGTTGGCACGCGAAGCTGGGAACTTGTCGCAACGGATGAATCGCCGGTTGTCACCAAACCGTTCCTTGATGCTATCGTGATGGAGGACGGCCAACACGATGGACGTCTTGCCGATTCCCCCAGCACCGATGAGGGCGATGGGTCTGAGGCTTCTTGCGAGACCAGTGATCTCCTCGATCAGTTCGTCGCGTCCGAAACAGGTCCCCGGCGACGAGGGAGGCAGCTCTCCAGGGAGGATACTATGTATAAGTAAGATCATGGGCCCCATGATATTCGAGATAGCTGACCTGGCTTGAGTCTAGGGAGCAGTGAGCATCCTGTTATCGACGGATAGCAAATCGCACTTACCAAGTGATGTTGACTATCAGTACCTGCCTGTCCTGTCAACACATTACGACGGATATCCGTGACGATCATATGAGTACTGATTGCAAGCTCGGTCTGAACGGGGCTCTTAGCGATTACCAAATGGAACTGACTGAACATACGTTGAAGATGTGGAGGATCCTATTGAGGCTCACCCTCCAGATACCGATAGACTTCCTATCATTCTTCGTGTGGAAAGGTCGGGAGAATACGTTTCGTTTACCCTGCTTGACGATCCTCTTCTGGATTTCGGTCACAGTTCTGCGGTTGAGAACTCGGTAAGTGAATCGCCCGGCGTATGCATCGCTGGCTCGACTCACGTAGTCAACTGATCAATTGCTTCGAGCACGGGCTTACTGAGCTCATCAGATCTCCCGTTCATCCCCCGGTCGAGGGCTTCACAGATGTTAGCGCAGGATAACTCGAGCTCCATGTAATCCTCCTCTTTGATCATCGAGTCCTGGACAAATGTGAGCCGGAAGCTCCTTGTCGCAGAATAGGACGAACCATACCCTGATCATCGTCCGGAGGGCACTGACGGAGTCAAATGCTGCCTTAGCTGGCCCAATACCAGACCTCTCCTTCGTAGCATTCGTGGCCTCCATGGTCGTATTCGGTGGTGAGAGGGAGCCATTCTGGGACCCTGTGTTCATCGTCGAAGCGAAGGGTAGTTGCGAGAAAACGCTGCGGTACACGGGCTGTGATCAAGAACCCGAATCCTAATAGAGATGGGCGCCGATTTGGTCATGATGACACGCCTCGTGCAAACGGAGCCTTTTGAGGTGCATGTGATCGCCCATCTTTCTGTGCTCCCATTCTGCCTTTCGTTTCAGTTGCCCTGGAAAAGAAAAAGGTATAGGGCTGAGAAGCGGGATTCAGGCCTTCGCGTGGCTCGATAGTTATGTAGGAGGCACAGCTACATTCAAAGTACGAAACAGCCAAATGATACATGGAGACCACTAGTAAGGTTGTAGCTCGCCGTATCACGAAAAGGGAAGAAAACTTGGAGGAAGGGATAGGTTGGACGCGTGGAAACCGTTGCTGGTCGGAACAGACAACAGAGTATCGCAGGTGTAAAGGTTGAAGCGATCGAACCAAGGGAGAGTTGACAAGGCTGACGAGCATCTATCGCTTTCAGCAGGTTGTTGCAGGTGTGGAAGCGGTCAGGAGAGGAGATGACAATTCGTAGGGGAGGGAGAATCCGAGAATGTGAACTCGGTCGGTCGAAGGATAGATCACAGACTCTCTCACGAATGCTCCCCCTCCTCTTTTGACGTCAGCCCCTGGGACGCGGCCATTATCGCGTGCCAAACCCATTACAACATGGGAGTTCATTATCATGCCCCAGAGGTGTAAACCTCCCACCGGCCGGAAAGCTCGGTATGAACTCAAACTGTCCGATTAGTAATGCCATACTGACAGCTGGCCTTGTCGGTCGTTGCCAACTCTAGCGGACCGGATTCTACGCGCCTCTCGTTCCTCTTGAATGTCACGTTACGCGAAATCAAAGAACGGGGAGTGAAGACGGACGGGTGGTTTGGGGAATTGATATCATTGAACGTGGATGATCAATTCCAATCTTACTCTTCCGAAATGTCTCTGAAGACTTCCGAAACTTCTCGCCGGCTCGGTATCCCCCACAAGACCTTGCAAATCTCTTGGGGGTTTCCTCCTTACGCGGTCAAACCTTCGCTTGGCCGGTCTTTCGAATGTATCGCACGAGACGCGAGGGATATACTTCTCTTTGGTATGCGCTCATAAGGAGCGGATGTGATGGCGTTTGGCATCACACGGATGACCATTTGGAAAGGTTCCTAATGAGGCTCGTGAATGATACAGGGTTCCTTGGACTCGGTGGTATGAAGCCATCCCGCGGTTTGGAATGGGTGATGGGCCACCGGGGCAGATGGGTTGGTATGGGATTGACGGGATGCAGCGGTGGATAGTTCGACCGTTGCTTAGTGTTTCAAAGGACAACCGTAGCACAGCCGTGTAACAGTGGAAGGTATTCTGTTTACCCGAATGTACCACACCAACTCAGGCCGAAAAGAGAGCCCCAAGAACCGGACCTCATTCAACGTCCAACCCCCCGATGAGTTCGAGCTCGCCGATCCGCTGTTTGCACGAACGGAAATGCCTCGCATGCAAATTGACCAGTTGTATAAGATAGGTTTGGGGCGTTCACGCCGATCTAGAGGGTTGTGTGGCTCCTTTCGCCTATGAAAAGGACCTGTAATTCGCGATCGACGACATCTGGACCAAAAAGTTCCTCCTGGCATCGTACCACTCGCTCAAGCGTTACCAGTTACTACCGAATACGTCATCGTGCTCGGCATGTCCAACAGCTGCATTTTCGGGTCAAGGCGCTGGGGTGGGTTCCTGTACATCAGAAGCAGCAAGTGTGCCTACTTCAGGCCCACGTTGGAGAGCTTTTGGACGTCCCGTGTAAATGAGCATACGTATTATTGTACTTTCGAAATTATATGTACTAACGGCCAGATACTCTCTCCGCTTTTTTATGCCTTTCGCTTTTCATGCTTTCCTGTTTGCGATTTGCTTGTCGGCTATGCTATGATAGCTGCTTTTCGGTGTGGTGCCCGACCTGCTTCTTTGTCGATCAAGCATACATATGAAATTAAAAGCAACGCACGCCTTTCCTGATGCCGAAGTATATCGTGCTGGAAACTACCCGGGGGTAGCAACACTCAGGACTCGAAGGCAGAAAAGAACAACGTTCTGCGTGTTCGAAAAAAGAGGAAAACGAAGACAAGATGCTCTAGCTACCGTGCCCGTAGCGTTCTTATATATGCCTATGGTATGCTTATTTCGAAGTTCGAATGCTATGACGTCGTGGGTCTAGGTCGTGTCTGGGTCGCGTCCAGACCTTCCCAGTTGAACTCGAAGATGCGAAGTCGTAGCTTTCCTCTGGCTTCTTCGGACCTCCGAGGACAGTTGAGTTGCGTAGTAATCATCGTGATTACGCGTGCAGGTTGTAACGCCAGAACTACCGTCAGCAATGCTAGCTATTGCATGGACAAACAAAGAGTTCGAGAACCGCAGATGGTCTCCAGTACATACAAAATGCGAAACGAATACAACATAGAAGAGAGTAAACTAGACAGCATAGAATACAGACCAACGACGAGCAGCGGGGGAAAAAGAGGAAGGGGATGGAGGGTAGGCAGCAATAATGAGAAATGCTACGTTCAGGAATGGGATATTCGTCCAGATGCGGGGTTGGTTGTTCGCGGAAGGAGACGGCTGAGTAGACTTGCGGGACGGCGCCCAGTACCCCGAGCTGAGAATGGAAAGTTAATGAGTGTAGAAAGCAGCATCATTTACAGGAACTCACTGTTAAAATTCTATTCACCAGAAGCAATCGACTTTTTCGTTTCCTCTTCAATCTCCCGGAGGAGCGCTCTACAGTCCTCTAGGTCTTTCGCAGCCCCAAGCTTCTCATAAGCATCGGCAGCGCGCAAAGCCTCAGACTTTGCTTCTCCAAACCTACGCTGTTTGTACCAAACCCGGGCCTGCAGCTCCATCGCCCAACCAAGAAGATATGGGAGATTGGCCGTATGGGACTTGGAGCGTTCAATGTGAACATGTGCGTCGCCAAACTTGCCTTGACCGAAAAACAGCTGCGCGAGGGAGTAATGAATCCAAAACAACTGTTCGTCCCAGTTGGAGGAAGACGCAATCTCAAGGGCTGTCTCGAAGTGGCCGATGGCCTTCTCTGCCTCGCCCTTTGATTGACATATGTCGCCAAGGATACGCTGACACCGGCAGAGGCCAAATTGGTCGTTGATGCTCGAAAAGAGTTCGATCGCTCGGGATATAGCTGTTTCCGCAGCATCGAGTTGCTTGTCGCGGTCCAACAACCAAGCGAGGTCTCGTAAGGATAGTGCTTGTCCCGATATGTGATTGCGTCGTTCAAAAATTTCTAACGCTTCTTTTGCCTGCGGTATCCCTTCCTTGTAGAGGCCCAGCTGTCGGTTTGCATCGGACAGGAGTCTCAATGTTTCAGCGACCTCAAAGTCATCCCCCCGCTCCCTCCACAGCTTCAAGGCGTGGACAAGGAGTCGTTTGTGTTCTGTAAGATTTCCAACCGAGTCAAACAATCGTGAGAGCTCCAACAAAGCTTTTGGCTTGGAGGGATGGTCATCCGGGAGTCCTTCGATCTTTGGCCCGAGCACGACCAGACGTGCTTTGTGCCAATAGAGGTGTTCCATGAAATGAGCACAGGCCGGCCAGACGTCTGAGTTTGTGTCGACGGATGTGAAGACATCCAGCAGGTGCTCAACGTTCGCATCCTCCGAGATGATCCACCGCGCCTCTTCGAACCCAGGATTACTAGGACCAACATCAACCGACAGTTTGCGGATGTAATGGCCCTTGGTCATGTGGAGCAGTGGGGAGAATTCTGGACTCTTTGGGGAAAGGTAGTCTCGGAGTGGCGCCAACATCGTGATGAAACCACTGCTTCGATGTGTCAGAGAAAGGAGACAGAATTTGTTGAACATGTGCTTCTTGTCGGAGATGGTGGGAAACAACCAGTCCAGGTTCTCGTCGACGCCTTGAGGAAAGAAGGCGATGACACCAAGCAGGGAGCGGGCATCAGGGCCAAGCTCGCGGAATGTTGGCGAGGCGAGTGAAAGCTCGATCGTTGCCGCCAGGCTCTCGTTGTAGTCCGTACGAAGTACCTGCGTGCGGTGTGCATCCCATTCCCTTGCCAATTGATCGTAATCCCACATGTTGTGCGATGCGACGGTAGCGAGTAGCGTGATCGAAAGCGCGTGGAAGTCCAATCGCCGAACAAGGTCGCTGATGATGTCAGACCGTTCGCCGTTATCGTAGATGTCGTAGAAGATATTGCACGCCGACTCCATCGATAATGTGTGGATAATCGGACGCTTGCAGCGTGGGGGGACAGTCCGGATGCGCGAGGTGATGCCAAGGCAGATGTTGTTGAACCGACTCAGCTCCTCCATTATTGTATATATCTCCTGGGCATCCGTCCCCTGCGGGTCCAGGATTGATTCGGCATTATCGAGGAACAGGATCATCTCCCTTGAGGATAGGAATGGTCGTAAAATGGTCAAATCCTCAGGGTTTTCGATACCTGCGCCGATGACCTTGGAGAGACGGCTGAGGAAACTTTCACGGGAAGCTGGGAACTTGTCGCAACGGATGAACCGCCGGTTATCCCCAAACCATTCCTTGATGCGATCGTGATGGATGACGGTCAGTGCGATGGACGTCTTGCCGATTCCGCCAGCACCGATGGGGGCGATGGGCGTCAGGCTTCTTGCGAGACCAACGACCTCCTCGATCAGCTCGTCGCGTCCGAAACATGCACCCGGTGGTGGGGGAGGCAACTCTCCAGGGGGGATCCTATGTAGAAGTAAGACTGGTCCTCACGATATTCGGAATAGCTGACCTGGCTTGAGTCTAGGGGATAGTGAGCATCCTGTTGTCGATGGACAGAGAATCGCACTTACTGATTGATGTTGACTGTCAGTACCCGCCCGACCTGTCAACGCGTTACGACGAATATCCGTGACGATCATGTGGGTGCTGATTGCAAGCTCGGTCTGAACGGGGGGCTCTTAGCGATTGCCAAATGGAACTGGCTGGACATACGTTGAAGACGTGGAGGATCCTATTGAGGCTCACCCTCCAGCTGGCGATAGACTTCCTATCGTTCTTCGCGTGGAAGGGTCGAGAGAGTACGTTTCGTTTGCCCTGCTTGACAATCTTCTTCTGGATTTCGGTCACAGTTCTGCGGTTGAGGACTCGGTAAGTGAATCGCCCGGGATATCCATCACTGGCTCGACTCACGTAGTCAACTGTTCGATCGCTTCGAGTACGGGCTTGCTGAGCTCATCTGATCTCCCGTTCATCCCCCGGTCGAGGGCCTCACAGATGTTAGCGCAGGATAGCTCCAGCTCAATGTAATCCTCTTCTTTGATCGCCGAGTCCTGGATAAATGTCAACCGGAAGCTCATCGTCGCAGAAAGGAGGAAAAATACCCTGATCATCGTCCGGAGGGCACTGACGGAGTCAAATGCAGCCTTAGCTGGTGCGATACCGGACCTCTCCTTTGCAACATTCGTGGCCTCCATGGCTGTATTCGGTAGTGAGAGAGCACCGTCCCGGGACTCTGTACTTATCGTCGAAGCTCGGGGTAGTTGCGGGAAAACGGCGTGGCGCGCAGGCCGTGAGGAAGAACCCGAATCCTAATAGAGATGGACGGCCATGAATTGTCGTGCCAAGCCTCGTGCAAACAGAGCCTTTTGATGAGGAGGAGGAAGAAATATGGATATACGACATGCAGCACGGCCATTACCCGGAAGAAGGGCGCCAATATCAATTCTCACTTCGTTGTGCACAACAACTCGAATGAACCTGGAGGAGTCAACTCGTTTTCTACGGCTTATCGATGTAGACTTGGGCGGTATTTTGCGCACCACTAGTTCCCAGGATTGACTCGGCCAATATAGGGTTGGTGACTTGGTTCCATCCCCTAATTGGACGCTTGTGAGCGAGTCACCAAACCATTCTAGGGGTCACCCAAACCTATAAATCCAGGGTAGCACCCTACCATGAATTCACCCAGATTGATTCAAGTCTCACATTCTGACTGCGAAACACCAGAAGGCGCAACACACGCACCATGGCGACCCCTGCTCAGCTAGAATCTCTCAAACAAGCTCTCTCATACGATCGTCCTCCTCTCTGCAGCGGGGCCATATCGCCGTCTCCAGAGGGACTCTATCTTTACTACGGCAAGAAAAATCCAAGGTGTGTACGATTACCCTCCCACCTGGGCCTTCAAATGATGACATCGGTTTCGTAGATTCATCGATTTCGCCTCTGCGACACCTGTGGATCTTGACCTCCTCACCGCAGCGTGCGATACCGCCACTTTTGGCCGCGGAAACGACGACGTCTACGACGAATCTTACCGCAAGGCGGTCAAAATGGATGCCTCGAACTTCTCCGTCCAGCTCGACCTTGCAGGTTCTGGTTTGATGACGACCATCGAGGACCAGCTGCTCCAAGGTGAGGCGGAGAAAATGCGCATCAGGGCTGAGCTATACAAGCTCAACGTTTATAGTAACTCTCCGCCGTGAAATGTCCCGTGTCGTCGTTTCTGATGTTGTACCCACTTAGACGAAGGTTCATTCTTCAAGGCACACAGGGACACACCCCGAGGCACAGACATGCTCGGGTCGCTCGTGATCACGTACCCCACCTCCCACGAGGGAGGAGAGCTCGCCCTCCGCCACAAGGACCGCGAATGGAAATTTGACGCCAGTTCCCTGACCGTTACGCAACCGTCTCCTTCCCTTGCATACGTTGCATTCTACAGCGACATCGAGCACGAGGTCCTAGAGGTCACCAGCGGACGTAGGGTCACGATTACCTACAACCTGTATCTGGTTGACCCAGCATCGAGACCTGGGGTTTCTGCCATCACTCCGAACCTCAAAAGCACCTCGAACCTGCAAACCACCCTCCATGGGTTGCTCAAGAGCCCAGAGTTCCTGCCTGACGGTGGAATTCTTGGTTTCGGTCTCGCTCATCTCTACCCCGTCACTTTCGAAACAGAGCTTCGAGAGATGGCAAACTACCTCAAGGGCGAGGATGCGCACGTGTACCGCGCCTGTCGGGAGCTCCAGCTCCAGCCGTCGTTGCAGGTGATCTACAGTGAAGGTGATAGATATGGTGTCATGATGGATCGGATTGTTCGGGACCCGGATTATGACTACGAGGGAGGCTACAGCTACGAGGACACTTTGATAGGGGAACTAGGCGGTGTGTCAGTCAACAAAATCCAGGATGCTGCAATCGAACGTTCTCCTTGGGTCTCTAACGGGGAGGACGAAGGAGCATTCATCACTTGGATTTCTCCTTTCAACGGGAAAAATCAGTTGCAGGACGTCAGTATGGCGTATGGGAACGAAGTTTCTGTGGGGTATATTTACTGTAGCCCCTGTATTATTGCCCGCATCGCTGCTGCTAGTGACCGCATCTAGACAGACTCTACGCGCAGGCGAGCGCAACAGTTTAAGTATCCAAAATAACAAAGTCGTCTCTGTACTTTCTGACACAACACGAACTTCTCGAGGATAATTACAGACACCCCTAAAATTCAATTTATTATTCTGACTAATTTGCTGTTCATAGCCCACGAACTGTGGTGGATCCACTGGGTCGTCCAGAATGATATTCGCTCCAAAACTGCGATGTTCCACTCAAACCAAACCACGCAGTGCTAGTGGCCTAGAACTAGGAGGTAGGAAGTGAATTATGTATGTTTTCTACCGTTAGGAGATGAGGAAGCGATGTGATTGCAAGGGAGGATTGGGAATTAAGGAAAAGTAATAGCGTGGAAGCGTATGTGACGGTTGAGGTCTATTTGCCAATCTTGATTCTTTGCGATCGTTGCAACTGATGGCGAAGAGGGAAGTGTTAGCCAGAGTAAACTCAGGAGGGAGGGGAAGACGCACCCTTCTCCTCTTCTTCAGCTTATGCTTCTTCATCTTCTTTCTCCTCTTCCTCTTCGTGCTATCCATGTACGCATCGAATCCATTCATCACCGACACGTCCACGATACCATGAGCTCCCATCCCAATCTCAGCCAAGCTCATCCTCTCCTCGACGATACCCAGCTTAGTCAAGGTCTCTTCCCAAGAGACGGCACCACCCACCCGATTCACAACCAACGCGCGATTGAGTAACCTCGCGGCGTCGGCGTCCGCTTCGGGTGTCGCCTCAGGAGGATCTTCCAAATCGACACCACCCAGTTGGTTCAGCAACGATTGGTACTGGGGTGCCGCGGGGTTAGGGTTATTGGAGAGCTGCAAGTCCTGCCAAGACTCGAATATGCTCGAAGAGGGTTGTGAGAGCAGAAGGAGTGGTCTGTGACCCGAGAAGAAACTGTGGAGGTTGAGGTCTTTCGGGGTTAGCGGAGCGTGCACAGGTTGTGGCTGCCAGCTCGTTGTCCATCGTTGATCCGAAGTGGTTGAAGACAGCGAGGGAGGGGCGACGGTTACGGAAGGTGAAGGGTCGCCTTTCTTTGTCACATCTTCGCGAGGTTGTGGTTTCGCCGTGGTGGTTGTGGCATCGGTTGTTTCGGTGGTAGACGCCGTTCCAACCGTAGTGGCTGTAGAAGTGGCAGTAGAAGTGGCAGTAGTTGTCGTGTTCCCATCCATCTTCGGTTTCGACGATGCTCCCCCACTACCTCCATTCCCATTCGCCCCGTTCGGTGGAGATGATCTTCGAGAAGAAGACGAATTCGCTGTGAAATACTTGTACTTGTTCCCGTTCCCGTCTCCACCTCCGCCGGATTTGGAGGAGAAAAAGGAAAAGGTGCGAACGTGCTGTTGCACCACGTGAGTTGTTGTCGATGTAGATGTCGCCGCCGCCGTAGAGGCTAGCGAGACCGTCGGTCGAGCCGCCACCAGTCGGGCGAACATCTGGAAGAAATCCAAGAGGTGAGAAGGAAAAAATGTCGTTTGTTCGGACGCCGCGGTTCCCCACCTTCCAACTCTTGCTGGTTTCCAGATGAGGAATGTGTCACGCAGTCACAGGAGTGACGTGATGCTGGCACACCCAAAAGAGGCGTCACACTCTAGGCACAATCGAAGCTCTCGTCTCGAGCTAACAACCAGAGGGAGCAGCATATAATAAAATAGGGGATATCGATACATAGGAAAATAAATGACAGAGACTGAGGTTACATGCTACAGCAGAAAAGAGAGGAAATCGACTTTTTACAAGATAACCTAACTCGGGGCCTCAAATCCAATTACCTACGTTCTACAGCGAACCTCGAGACCTTCTTACCGGGGGCGTCCGCTCGTTGCTGACTAACATCAGCAGGAGAGCGTTCGACGACCCGACTCGACATCACACGAGGGAGTGCGGGATTCTTCGGTCCGACGGGGAAAGACGGAGAGTCGATCACAAGAGGAGCGGGGACATTCATCGAAGTGTTAGTGGGAATTAGAGAAACGCCCTTTGGAGGAGGGAAGTCGGGAGACTCGATAATCATAGGGTGTATGGAGGTCGCGCCTTTCGGAGGAGGGAAGTCGGGGGAATCAATAATCATCGGAGGCATCGTGGCCACGCCTCGAGGTGGAACGAACGAAGGAGAATCGACGATCATTGAGGGGAGTACGGCGCCATGACCTTTCGGGGGAGCAAAAGACGGTGAATCGGTAATCATCGACGGCAGTGGTTTGAATGAAGGGGAGTCAGTAACCGCCGGCGGTTGCATCTTCGATGATGTGGGAGTTCTTTCGTGTACAATCCCTGAGACGGGAGTTAACTCACGAACCGTAAAGGTTGGCTGCGAAGAACCGGCAGGCTTGCGCGAAGCGGAAGTAGGAGGTAAACTCTCTGTGACAATTGGTATATCTCCTGAAGGTAGCTTTGGAGATGACCTCTTGACGGTAGTTAATGGGGTATTGAGGACAGAAGGTGGGGAGGGTGAACGAGCTGATTGATTCGGTTCCAGTCGAAGGTTTCCTCGCCGTTCGGTGACGTTCAAAGCGATAGGGGTCAGAGGTTCGACGTCCCAGGAGGGACTGTCCTCCGCTATCCATTCAGCGCGCCGGGGAGCACCACCACGATTGATCTTGAACCTCGAAGTCTTGGCCCTGACCTTTGATGGTGGGAGAGAAGAAACGTCTCGTTCCACCGTCTGAGACGATGACCCATTCGGGAAGTTCGGCCCAACGTTTTCTACCTCTCCTTGTTTGATCAGCTCCATGATTCCCTTCAAGTCATCATCACTATCCTCAGGACCACCGACAAGCTGGTCATCCTCAAACTCTCCTAGCTTAACAGCGTCCCGCATGAGCGCAGACTGAGAAGCGGGCACGACGAAACCATCAAGGGAAGTAGATGACGAAACGATCCTATCTGCTTTGAATTTGGAGATGGCTGGTTTTGGTCGATCACCCGTGAGACTCGCTTCGAGTGGGACCTCCTACGGGTATGTATCAGTATCTCGGCCACCATCGACAAGGAAGGGATGAAAGAAGACCAACCGGTCGGTCCCAGGGGTCTTGCTCAATATGTGAATGGGAGGAGAAAACAGCCGCAGCCTGGGCAGCAAACTTCTCCCTCTTCTCGTAATACGCCAACGCAATCTCACGCTGGTCCTGAGCAGCGTCAAGGTCGGTCTCACCCTCGTCAAACTCGAAATCTCCTCCGTCCTCCGTCGACTCGTCCGAATGGAACTCAACCTGCTTCACAGGAGTAGAATCGGGTTTGTCTTCGTCACTGTCTGGTACTGGTTCGGGATTGGACTCGTCGTCCGAATCCTTCGATGAGGTTCCCAGCTGAAGTTTCTGGGGGAACCTTTCAATCACCTGGAACTTCATTGGCCCATGAACAACGGAGATGGTCGGTTGCTCCGGCTGGAGTCGAGCAGGAGTGACGTCACCCCAATCCTGTTGCGGGCCAGCAGAGACAGGCGACTCCTCTGGTGGCATGTCAAAACTAACGCTCTTTTTTGGTTTTAACCGCTTCGACTCCTCAGTGCTGACCGCTCTATCGACCTCAGGAAGCGTATTTTTTGCTTTCTCCTCTTGAGCCTTGAATTCCTTGACATTCTGGACGAGCGCACGACCCATTGCCTTCTGAAGCTCACGAGCAGCTTCAAGTCGTTTCTTCTTTGCAGCGCGGGATTCCTCCTCTTCAGCAGCTTCTCGTTCCGCTTCGAGACGTTCTTCTTCCTCTAGCATGTCGAGGATCCGCTCCCGTTCGGCACGGCGTCGGGCCTTCTCCTCTTCTGAGAGCGCCCATACGGGCAGATCTACACTGAATGGAGAGGCGAGGTCATTCGAAGTAGAGGCTTGTTCAGGTCCGACTTGTTCAGTGATCTCAATTATCGGTAGGCCTTCTTCATTCAGGAGCTGATAGACGTCATCAACATTAGTTTACGTCGGATACGCTACACGATACGGATGACAGGGGGAGAGAAAAAAAGGATGCGGCGAACCTGACCCTTCTCGTTCTGAGTCACTTCATGAGAATCCGGGTCTCCAAGCATTTCGCCCAACTTCAACGAGACTCGAGTGACTTGATCTGGGGTCAGCTTGCCCCCATTCTTCTCTTCCACAGCGGCGAAGAGGTCCTTTATCACTGTGCAGAACGTAGCGATCAGTTTCCAGCGAGGGAATAACGGACGCGTAAATGAGATACGTTTGCTTGTCTCATCATCCATGACGATTTTAGAGTCGTCGGATTTCTGGGGAATGTCGTGGTGGATGGAAGAGAGATCATGCTCCCGCCAGCGCCTCCGAGACTTTCCAATCAGACGCTCA
Source organism: Thelephora ganbajun (assembly GCA_014904855.1). Classification (NCBI taxonomy): domain Eukaryota; kingdom Fungi; phylum Basidiomycota; class Agaricomycetes; order Thelephorales; family Thelephoraceae; genus Thelephora; species Thelephora ganbajun. Next base: position 28,787 of record MU118004.1, read on the forward strand.
CGGAGTGCGGGAACTTTTTGTGCCGTGATTGCACCGAAAAAAAGCATCTTTACCTTTTCCTCCCACCCCTTCGTCCTTGACAGAACATCCTTTTCCGAAATGGTCGTAGTCAATCCAGAACCAAGCACTTCCGCTCCTAAGCGCAAAAACCGAAGGTCGCTACACAAAAAGAAATCCACTCCCGTTTCTCGGTCGACGGTAGAGAAAACCGGTGCCGAGGTAGATCAAGAGATGGAACCTATCGACCAGGAAGTTTACGACCCAGAACCTCACGCTACAACCTCCACGACCGACGTAGTCGCCGAGGAAGTCGAACAAGACCAACCAGGAGATGTTGGGGACGACGATGAAGTTATGATTAACACAGATCCCACTACCGCGACTGGGCTAACACCCTCTTCTGCACCTTTATTCCCTGCCCTAACCGGTTCGGCGCTCCAAACATCACTGAAATCCGAAATGAGACGGATACCGATCCCTCCACACCGAATGTCCCCTCTGAAAAAGGATTGGATCAACATCTTTGGCCCACTCACTGAGATCCTGGGACTCCAAGTCCGGATGAACGTCCAGCGAAAAGCGGTCGAAATCCGAGTGAGCATGCCCTATCCTACGTCCACTCTACCGTTTACACACTAACGCTCATATCTCGGCCGTCAGACATCAAAACACACGAAAGAGATCGGGTCACTCCAGAAAGGGGCAGACTTCGTCAAAGCCTACGCACTTGGGTTTGACGTTAACGTACGCTCCCCGCTCCCATCCCTGTTTTTTTTTTCTTTTCATAACCGAGAATGTAGGACTCAATTGCCCTTCTCCGGCTAGACGATCTCTACCTCGACTCCTTCGAGATCAAGGACGTCAAAACCCTGCAAGGCGACCATCTCGCTCGTGCCATCGGTATTTGAGAAGTTCCCCACCTAACTCCACCTGATTTCTCATCACATTTACAGGCCGTATCGCTGGCCAAGACGGGAAAACAAAATTTACCATCGAAAACGCGAGCAGGACACGAATCGTCCTCGCAGACACGTACGTTCAATTCTTTCTCCGGGCCTAATTCCTCCAACCTTATAGGTCCTAACTCGATCCTCAACTAGGAAAATCCATATCCTTGGTTCATTCCAGAATATCAAGGTTGCTCGGGACGCCATTGTGTCTCTCATACTTGGGTCTCCGCCAGGCAAGGTGTATGCCGGTCTGCGTACGGTCAGCAGTAGAATGCGTCAACGTGCATTATAGTTACTCCGACCCGTGGAGTGGGTGTCCCGAAGTTTGTGTACCATATGATGTTTCCTCGTGATGCACTTGCTTTTTGTTTGTATGTCATAGATTGTGCATATAAGGTTGCTAACAGTTTATCAAAGACGATGTGTTAGTATGTGCTACAATGCCCAGGCTGAGCGAGTTTTTGGAGATAAAGTGAGCGAGAGCGTGACTTGAAACTTCGGGAACAAAGAGGGCCAAAGATGAAGAAAGGTTGCAAATCAAAGAGCGTAATCAAACCCGTAGATCGCACGGCTCTTCAGTTCGTGTGGAAGAGTATACGCTACATGAGACATCCTCAGCACCGCGTTAACAGGACTAAACTCCAAAAGAATAATCACCTGGAAATAGCCGCCTCATCAAGAGGCGGTCCTTCTCCGTCCCCCACCATAACTTTCACGCCTGCACTAGGTACCCCATCTACCACGACATAAACCCACCCAGGCCCAGGCGGGTAGATCCTCCCGTTCGGGGGACCAGAAACCGTAATTCCATCGTCAGCAACGACAGAGTTGACGAGGTAAACCAGACGCGAGTTGGCGTGAACACCGTGAGTGACGAAACCGAGGTCCATAAGGGAGACTATTTGGGTCAGTTAGTAGACCGTCGAAAGGGAGAGTTACACAGAGAGATACCTTGAACGTGACGTCCTCGAAGGGACGACCCGGCCACAGGCCGCACCTTCATCGTGACCTGCTGACCAAATCCAAGCCTCTTCTCATCACCATTCACACCCAGGATGACAGGCCTTTCCTGGGACATGTACGGAGGCTTCAGCCACTCAACGCGATACTCCGTCCCAAACGTCGCCGCGCTCCTATCCAGATTCGGGTTACTCCCCGCAATCATGATGTCTCCGTTCGGAGTCAACGTCGCGACCGAATGATACATCCTCGGTATTTCACTCGTTGGCATACCCTCCGATAAAAACCTCTGGCCAATCGGTGCACGGGGATCATATAAAACCGGAGTGAGAGTCGGCCTATCAGCATTGGAGCACCCTACTTGCGATCGGACATTGCCATACCCAGCGATCCCAGTCTCAGCTCCATTCACGATCACGACCTGCCCAGTTGGGAGGAGAACAGCATCGGGCATCACACGGGCTTGCGGCATGTACTCCACTTCCCAACCGCGTGAGATTCCTTCATCCGTGAGGACGATCCTAGAACACTGGGTAGAGGCCGGTTCCTGAGAGGATATATCCCAACTCGGTCGGGTGTCATCGATCGTGGAACCTCCACAAACGAGGATTTCAGAAGTATATTCAGTCTCCGGGGAAAGGGGGAGAAGAAGGACCGTTCCAGACAAAGGATAAGTGACACGAACACCGTTGGGAATGGGGGGAAGTTGACGCTCGTAATTCGCCTGCCAATCGTAGAGCATCACATCGTTGTTAGCCGCCACGAACACATAGCCATTTGAGATGGAGAACGCAGCGGGGAACAGATTCGAATTGAGCGTAGAAGCGAGGAACGGGGAATGAATAGGGATACCGGGGTTCGAGATAGATTTGGGAGGATAGTATTCAATCGTTGGGTTGTTGACGGTAGCATTATTCATCCAACCTCCTTTGGTGGAACCTCCCAGAATCATCACACTACCATCCGAGATCCTGACCACAGTGTTATACCAGCGCGGGCTCGCCAAATGGATTTGGGAGGGGTTATCAAAGATATCACACCCACCCACATCCTCCGAGTCGCAGGGATGGAAAAGCCGCACAGCCTGTATCCCGTTCACGTCTCCAAAATCCGTAGCGGAAGTGAAATCCTCGACGACAGGGTTCCCGCCAACGTTGAGCATAGTTCCATTGCCAAGGAAAGAGCCACCAGCGCAGAAGGAGTTGGATTGCATAGAAAGAGGTTTGACCGAGTGAGTGCGGAGGTTGTACAAAGCGCCCCAAGCAGGATGTCCATTAATCTCGAGAGGGTTGTGTTCAACCTTGTCCACAATAAGAGCGTGCGAGTCCGAGATGATGGCAAGCTGCATAGCGTTTACTCCAGTAGACCCAGTCTGGGTCAGTGTCCATCCAGAGTTCTGCCTAGTAGTAGGTTTCGATCTTGGGTGGGAGTCCCTTTGCGCTATCGTCATCTCGTCCGGGTTGGTAACCACAAAAGCATCCACGTCGATAAGGTAGCCTCTGGAACCACGTCTCCGCCTCCCACTATTGACGATCTTTATATTGTGCCGGCCATGAGCGAGGCCGTACTGCCAGAACAATCGTTGCTGCCTCCTCGAAACCTCGTTCCAAGTATCCACGGTCCTAACGAACACACCATCGACGTAAACGTTCGCGATGCCGTGTCGCACTCCTGTATTTCCGAACCACTCGATTCCGGTACCAGTGAACGAGAAGAAAACCGATGAGCCTTTGCGAGAGGAGGAATGAAGCGTGTTTTCGACATAGGCAGACGAGAATGATTCCGTCCAAGCTCCAGTGTACAAGACCAAAGGAGAAGCCGAGTCATAGGCCTTTGCTCCAGGCGGGACGTAGAAAGGAGTAAATAACAATGTCCCAGACGAAGGTACCCCATTGTTCGCGTTAGATGTGTGTCCGTTCCAGGCTGAATCGCCTCCGAGCACAAGGAAAGCGCAAGAAGCGAAGACAGACCAAAGGAGGAGAGGCCTGCGCATCGAGAGATGATTATGGAGAGGGTGAAGCGATGGCGATGGTTGTGGTTGATCTTCAAAAGCCAACTGGCCAACTTCCCACGGAGCAGTACCCCTAACATAGTCACAAGTAGTGACAGCAGGGTTGAGCAAAGCCGGTAATACAGGCTTTCTATGGTTAGGTAGGGTGTGCTCATCATCCACACGCCGCCTGTTTTGCGACGCTCCCACCAAAGTATTCGTCAAGGCTCAAACTAACCTTAAGCGAGCGACTCGCTTTGACCTTCGACCACCATTTCTGAGGTTTACTCCTCGATCACAGTACGACTCCTCCCTCAACCAGAACTTGGTACAATCGATCACAGATCAAACGGTTTGTTGTGTCTTGACCACCCCCACAATTTCCCAACTTTCAAGGGATACCGTCGAACGACGATGGATAAACTACCCCAGGAGCTCATCGACCAAGTCATCGGCTCAATCGACCGCGCCAGCCCCTACGGTTACTCCTCTCTCCTCGCCTGCTCCCGCGTCAGCCGCTCGTGGCGGCGACAAGCCCAAAAGCAACTCTTTCCTCACGTACAGTTTATAAGTACGGACCAGCTGAGAAGATGGGACCGTAATGTCTCGCTGGAGAGCGAAATTCCCTCCTACGTTCGTCATCTCCGTTGGATTTTCCGTTCTGCGACGTGGGAGAGGCCAGATCCCTTCCTCGAGAATACTTTCCCCGGTCGCTTTGCATCGTTTTTGAAAATCGAAAGTTTATACGTTTCGGACCTCTCCTTACGCTTTTTCGACACCACTGCGATCGAGCAGAACTTCAGTCGTCTCAGCCATTCATTGCAATGCCTTGAGATCAATCACCTCACAGCTAGCCCTGAAAGGTTATGCTTCCTCGTTTCCCTCTTGCCCAACCTCCGGCGCATAAACATATCCTATGTCACCATGCTGAAAGGAGAAGGAGGACCCGGCCTGAACCACCCACACTAATTCAATTTCACCGGCCATATCGCTCTCTACGGTCCAAGGACAGAACAATTCTTTCGTTGCATTGCCGATCTCAACCCTCGCTTTGAATCCCTTGAAGTGCGTACAATCAACCATGCATTGGTTGGAACTTTCAATCTCGTGGTGCGAAGATGCTCTGCAACCCTAACTACCATATCGATCACTCCGCTGACTCTGGAGATGGAAGGTACAAGCCATAAGTTGCTCCAAGTTTTTCATCGCTAACCTCATACAATCAGCTATCGGGGCAATGGCACGGTTGGATCTATCTTCGTGCAAAAATCTCCGTACCCTTAAAATGGATCCAGAGATGGTTAACTTTCCTGAATTCGATGCCCTCTTGCGAACGATTTCCTCCAAAAATTTCGAGAAACTCATTGTCGGCCCAGGCGTCGGTAAGATTCCAGAACGCTGGAACTCGAACGATCTCGACCAGGCCCTGCACTCGTTTGCGGAACGGCTTTACAAACTCGGCGCGGCGAAGCCGTTGACGATGGTGCTAGAATTTCGTCCTTTGGAAGAGGCGAAGGATAGAAAACTGGACGTCCAGCGCATCTGGCCGCTGTTTTGTGAAGTGGGTGTCATCGTGGAGGATTTTGACAGTCGCACCCATTGACACATGTGGTTCCTGCCAAAGAGGTAGTCGTAGTGTTGGGAGACAGGGGGTTGGCGGGGGTGGCAGGATGGGCTAAGCGCTCGTTTGGCTATGTCATGCTAAGCCCAAGGAGAGTCCTATAGAATGTGCATTTCGTGATCCACATCCCTCTACTACGTTACGCGTACGCCTTGGATGGTAGGTGGTCAGGAGGAATGAATTCGTCACCCAACGCTTCTCGGAAACGAAGAAACCCCAGACGAGCAGGTAGGGTATGAAATTAACGTTTGGTGCGCCTGAAGTAGGTGTGTTGCAGTCCTTCCCTGATTCCACCATTTGGGAGTTGGACTATTTTTGGGGAAAGGACACGGTGTTGTGACCCCAGATGCGCGGTTTCAAGACTTGCAATAGATGGGCGGTCCTGATGGTTCTCTCATAGCCCTTGGATATTCTTCCAGGCTCATAACTTATGTGGTATAGTCTTACGGACCATTCCGAACAAATCGATCATATCAAGTGATCTACCGTGACCACACCACGATTGCCCAACTTCAAAGGATACCATCGAGGGACGATGGATAAGCTACCCCAGGAGCTTATCGACAAAATCATCAGCTCGATTGACCGCACTAGGCCCTACAGTCCCTCATTACTCGCCTGCTCCTGTGTCTGTCGCTCGTGGCGGCGACAAGCTCAGAAAGAACTATTCCCTCGGGTTTACTTCGTGAGCATAGATCGCCTGAAGAAATGGGACCACGATATCTCGTTGGAGAGCGAAATCCCTTCCCACATTCGTCATCTTCTTTGGGGAATCTTACCCGAGGGGATCGGACGGCAGGATCCCTTCTTCGAAAATATTTTCCCCGGTCGTTTTGCGTCATTTTCGAACCTCGAATCCCTATCGGTGACGACCCTCCCCCTAGGCTCTTTCGACAACACTGCAATCGAACGCACGTTCAGTCGCATCGGTCACTCATTGCGATCCCTCCATATCGGCAACCTCACAACTGATCTCGAAAAATGGTGCTTCCTGATTTCCCTCCTGCCCAACCTCCGAAACCTATACACCCCCGCTGTCACCATGTTGGAAGGGAAAGGAGGATCTAGCCAGAACCACTCACTCTCATTCAATTTCACAGGCCACATCGCTCCCTATAATTACGAAACCGAAAGATTCTTTCGCTGCGTTGCCAGTCTCAACCCTCGCTTTGAATCGCTCGGAGTTTTTGAAATCGATGAGGATTTGGTTGAAACTTTCAACCTCGTGGTAAAGAGTTGTTCCGCCACCCTCACTACCGTATCAATAAACCTACTTCCTATGCGGATGCAAGGTAAGTTAACTCAATTCACGAGAGGATGATGTTTAGCTAACCTTGTCCAATTAGCCGTCAAGGCTATGACACGGCTGGATCTATCCCCGTGTAGCAACCTCCGTGTCCTCAGCACGGCCCCATCCATGGCTGGTTCTCCCGAATTATTTGCCATCTTGAGAACCATTTCTTCCAAACGTTTCGAGAAACTCATCATCGGCCCACACATCGAAAGGGTGCAACCATACTGGAGGGAAACTGATCAGATCTTTCGCTCGTTTGCGGAACGGTTGTACAAGCTCGGTGCAGCCAAGCCGTTGACGATGGTGTTAGAGTTTACACCGGGGACACAAGGACGTAACGGAGGACCAGGTGTTCAGAGCGTCTGGCCGCAGTTTTGTGAAGTGGGTGCTATCGTGGAGGAGTATGCTGATCTGGGTTGATGAGCTCGCCGATACACTGGTACGTGCAAACCCTTCCTAAGAGGTGGCGTTACATATCTTGATATCACGGGACGTAAGTCTGACCATCCATTTATAAGCTTACAGAATAAAAAGTGACGTATTACATCGTGCGTGGAGTTGATTATCGTCGTGTGTTACGGCTGCCAAGGACTCGTCGCCTGTCCACCAGCTTTCTCAGTCAAGTAGACCCCATTCCCTGACTCGTCTATATAGAAAGAGTCCTCCAAACGGACACCGATCTAATACGTGTAGATGTATCGGTCACTTAAGCATCCTAATGTTAATTGGGAAAGACACAAACCTCGTCGGAAATGTACACCCCTGGTTCATCTGAGAACGTGTGCCCGGTGAGGATAATGTCGTCACTACCACCTCTAAGGTATGGGCTCTCGTGCATTTGCAATCCAATGCCGTGACCTAACCGATGAGTGAAGTACTTCTCCCAGCCGTAGGGCTTCAACACCGCTCGAGCAGCTTGATCGGGGACCTTTGTGAAAGACCCGTTTCTTGCAGCTTCCAGGGCAGCAGTCTGGGCATCCCGGACAGCGTACCAAATCTTGAGTTGTCGATCGGAGAGTATTGTTGCAGGTAGAGCGAATGTCTAGGAGAGTATGAATGTGAATCGAATAACGAGACGTAAGGGGTAAAGCAATCGCATACCCTTGTCAGGTCACTCCAGTAATTGTGCAACATGCCACCACAGTCGATCAGGACCAGATCATTAGCTCCAAGTACGGCGTCTCCCCCTCCTCCATGGGGTCGGGCCGCGATGGCTATAGATGTGTCAGTGGAAGGTCAAACCTATGTACGTGGAAACCGACCTCCGAAAAGTACAAGGCCATCGCCACTTGATAGGCCGGCGGTCGTGAGTGCAAGCTCAAGGAAAGAGCTGGTCTTGGATTGTGTGATACCGATATACATCCTTTGTTGGACTGCTCGGACAGCCAAAAGGGTCGCCTTTCCGTCACAGAGTCAGAATGCGGTTGGACACAGAGGCCTCGAGAGGTCCCGGTTACTACCTACCTCATTCGCGCACTTCATGATCTCAAGTTCCCGAACAGACTTTCGCTGCCTTAACCGTTGAATCTCAACCGGTGCAGGCAGAACCGGGACCGAAGGAGCAGCTTTCGACAGCCCATCTAAAACGAAAGCTCTCATCTCTCCGTCCACGAATACAGGTCCCTCCGGAACCAAAGAAGGGATCGCCTTTACAGCCACTTCGTATGGACTAACCTCTTCCCTCCACGTCGCATACGAAACGGGTCTTCGGGACGGTATAGTCATCAACCTTACGCGAGATTCCTCGAAAGAGGGTGTAAGAATTGTGACGTTCGGTCGTAAGGAGGCATCAGGTGAAATTATTAGGAGGAGCGGTCGCTCGGACAACCCCCACGAGGAAAGATTTGCGTAATAATGAGCCGATGGTCCTGGCTCGGTGATATATGCTGAAGCGTTCAGTGATATAAGGGTATCGACCAGCCGTTGTTGTCGTTCCAGGAATTCTGCTGCGAGAATGGGAGGGACGTGCGAACAATAACCTGATATCTCCGTAAAGGTTGAGGCGGATGAGAAGGCCGAGAGTACGGCCGGTTTCAGTCTGTTAAACCCGAGGAGAGAAGCAGCTAAGAGGAACACGGCCTAGACGGAGGTCAATCCCCTTCAAGTTGAGCGAACCAACAGGGGCCATGACGACGCACCACTTTCGTCAGCGACAGATGAGTGTTTACGAACGACGACGAGAACGATGAGGACCGCTGTGCAGGTTGTTCCTCTTGAGCCACAAGAGAGAGTTTCTCCATCCTTTGAAGTTGGAGGTTGGATGATAAGACCGTATCGCTTCCACCCAACAGGACGGAAACGGTGCTCCTTCTCCTTCCGGCTCGTCGTCTAGTCTGCATCCGCTATTCACCTCCAGAGTCCAACTCGATAATGGAAAACGATACTGAAACTTTACTCGTTATGCTCTCAAGCTTACTGCCCGAATCTCACCAAAACCTTAACCAAGAGTCTCTGCTCGAAGCTCTCCTAGAATGCGAGGGAGATGTCGAGGAAGCAGCAGCCAAACTCATCTCTCAATCATCTCCCTCGTCTGCGGCTGACTCTGGTACCTCACCGAACAGGAATAAACGCAAAAGACGCGTCGGACTGGATAGCTGGCTTCAAAGGCATCCTTCAACCCCAAAACCGCCCTCGAAACGCGTAAATTCTGGAGATAGTAGCGCCCGAGCGCGTCCTGTAAGTGTCTCCGCCGACAATCATCGCAATGGCCCGTCTCCCCCTGGAACCTCTCTGAAAGTCAAAGGTTCTGGGAACCTTGATTGTACCGGAAACGCGTTGGCTAGACTCAAACCTCCCTCTTCATCTGCTACTTTAGAAGCCCTGACACAACTACCTCCCTTGACGCTGGGAAACCCCAAGATGGTGGCCAAGCACACTGCTTGTACTTTATACCCCCAAGTCCTACCTCCAGAACTTGCCATCAGGCTGTTTGAGACCATGCTCAATGAAGCAGAGAAGTGGGATAGGAACAGATTCTGGTTATTCGAAAGAGCAGTCGAGAGTCCACACAAGAGTTCGTTTTACGTCCGTGACATGAGCATCGTCGCTGGATACGGTGGGGAGGATGATATAAGTGACCTTGAGTGGAAAGAGGCCGCACACTACTGGTACGTCGCACTCGCTTTTGGTACAACGCAAACCCTAGCTGATGGCAATGTGCAGGACGCAGTTCGGAGCCGCTGATCCCAATCCCTTTCCTAAGTTAATGGAAGAAGCGTGTATGTTGCTTGAAGATGTGGTGAATGTCGAAATGCGCAAACGCAAGCAATTTGACCTCGAGTGGGGAGGGAATAGGAGATGGATAGCCAACGTCGCTGCTTCGAACTGTTATGAAGGCGCGAAAGAGAATGTGGGATTCCATTCCGACGGGTTGTAGGTGTCGGTCGTGAATTCCCAGTGAATCCAGATTGACCACTCGAGGAACCTAGGACGTATCTTGGACCTTACCCGACTATCGCGAGCCTGAGCCTAGGGGTATCACGAATCTTCAGGTTGCGTGAGGTCATCTCAAAATCAGAGGAAGCATTACGAAAACCGCGTTCATTCAACATCCCGCTTGCCCACAATTCCGTACGTCGACCTTTCAACGAGCTGGTTTCAACGCCGCAGACCTTTTCTCGTAGCTCCTCATAATGCATCCACCAACACAAGAGGTGTTCAAGCATGCAATTATCCCACAAACCGTTATCGATACCTTCCGCTACCGTGCCTCACCAAACTCCCCATTCACTACATCCGCATCTCTCAATGACGACCCTGACTCGCAACTAAGATCCAGCACTTGCAGAATCAATATCACTTTCCGTTTCTTCCGACCTGACTATCGTCCATCGACAATCCCACGTTGTAAATGTGGAGAAGCTACGATCCTCCGACCGGACATGCGGGGGAAACGTGACAAAGGTGGTCGGTTGGATCGATACTGGTGGGCTTGTCAGGCAGGTAAGAAAGTTGAGAATGAGGGGAAGGATTGTGGGATGTGGAAAGAGATGGATGCCAGGGCTGAAGGGAGGGGTCCTTTCATGGGTGACTTGGCGATGAAAGAGGGTGTTACCCGACCTGCAGACAACACATAGCTTGGGCTCAATGCAACGATGTTCAATTATCTCTGTATCTAGTCCGTGCGTCGGAATGTCTATGGTAACTTCATGATGTTGCGGAAGAATGCATGGAGGGTTTGAAAATGCGAGAGGAATACGAGGGGGGAAGCGATGCGAGAGAGGCTTGGAAAACGTATGCGAAAGCGAGAAGTGAAAGCAAGAGCACAACGACTTTGTACATAAAACGCGAAAATTTACTCCTAGAACCAAACACCACCCGCATTAGCGTTCATAGTAAACTCCAACACTTCCGTCTTGATCACAATCGGGTTTGGAGGCGGAGCGTCCAAGTGTCTGTAACAAAAATCGTAGACGTTTTCAACGCTGGGGACTTTGTGCCTATGAAAAAGCGTGTTTAGCGCGCCAAGAGATACGACACCATAGCATAGGGCTACCCACTTCTCTTGGATGTGACCCGGAACCATCTCCATCGAGAGATACTTCCCACAAATTGCGCAACGATAGTCAAACCTTGTCATTGACACCATATTCCTGACGTCTTCAGCTTCGATGGGACATGTGGGAAAAACGACCCATTCCAAATAAGAGATACTCTCTTGGTGAAAGCTAACCGCATGAAAAACCTGAGAATGCATAGGATAGAATCCCAGAGTTCAAACACGGCCGAGTGCCTGACACACGGATAGAAACGGAGACTGACAGCAGCATCCCAAGACATGAGGCATTTCAGCTCATCCGTAGAACAGAGCGGGCATCCGAACCACACGTCTAACTCGCCCATTCTCTTCGCAGTTGTACAGTACGGATCCAAGCCAACGATCTCAACAATTTTGTGAGCTGCTAACGAGGCTTTGGCACTGAACGTGATCCTGTCGCCACGAAAATTCCAAGGTTCTTCTCCAAGAGTTGCACTGAGAGCCTGAGTTCTGTCCGCGCTGACGAGTTCGAAGGTTGGCGCTTGGACCACCCAGTTTGCGCACTTGTGGGTGAGAACACGAGGAAAGCCGAGAGGTTCGGGGCAGCCCAGCGCGCAGGTAAAGAAAGTAGTTGCCAATTCCAGTCGATACAGAGGATTGTATATTATTCCATTGCAAGGTGGCATTAGTTGCAGAAGCCGACGCGAGACAGTGACGCGCCAAGTTTCGGTGATTCCAGGGAGTTCACTATAAAGATCAGAGAGAGCCCGTGAGATATTCGTAGGTTCATCAGGAAGTGCCAGAATCTGATGCACGTGGTCAGAAATGCAGATATCCGCGAGGTTGGGTTGAGGCTGTTCGATAGGACAGTGACTGAGGTATAGTTCATACAAGTCACCAATGAGGGCAAGCCGGTCCGAGAGTTCCGCGAGCCAGAGCCTGGTGAGACGCTTCATCCTGACGCCTTCCATAAAGTTTACCAAACCGTTCTTCATCATCCTCCAAGCTGGAAGGATTATTCAGTGAGTCAATCAGGTAGTGAGATGCGGCTTACTCCTAGAGCTGAGCCTTTGGCGTTGCCTAACCTCATGAAGGTTCAAGAATACATCCTCCGTGACGGGATCCATGAGAGCGAGTTCTTCTCCCCAACCCAAGTCCGTCAGTCTGGCGACAATGCTAAAAATCGGGGTCCAGAACTGTGGTAGAAGTCAGTGATGACATGAAACCTACGATTCTCTACGTTCTCGAAAGGCGTGCTTCTCTTGCGAATTACTCGCGTAAGAATCCTGCCACTCTATGCACAACTTGACGTGCTGACGAGGACTTTAGTAGAACACTTCGATTCCGGTCCGCGAGTGCCTAGATACCTGAAATCGTTCGGCCATCATTGCCTTGGCTTGTCTGAGGAAGGTGTTATCACCAGCGGTATCCTCCATCGACTGGAGGAGCCGAGCCTCGAACTGTTCAATATCCTCGGGACGAAATAGTCGCTCTTAGACGTACTCTCAGAGATGGAGAATCGTCTACGAAGAAGAACTGGCTGACCTTTCCCCACGAGGACATAGGGGACGTAAGAGTCGTAGGAGTCTGGGAAACTACATCCACTGTATGACCTGAAGCTGGAGGACGTGAATGAACTTGGAACACATCGACTGTGTGTTGTATAGGCGCATACTTGATGTATAGACATTTGTTGCAGCTTCTAACACGACACAGCCAGTATACCTTTGTTCCTCGAGAACGATAGCAAAACTAAGGAAAATCAGTTACGACACCGATGGTCGGAGCAGCTGGCTTCTACCTGACACAGTGGGTTGAAAACTAAAGTCGTGTACTGATGGGGAGAGAGGTCAAGCGGACATGGAGGCAAACCAACGTTCTGGAAGGTTCGTTCCCAGCAACGATGGTCGAGTAGGACCCTGTGGAGTTCGAGGCACGTTTTTTCCAGGTTCAAAAGGTCTTGCGGGTACAGGTCAGAAAATATCTGCAGGGGGATTAGCGCAGAAGTTCAAGTTGGTTTCGCGACGACTGGTTGACTCTCGGTGGTCTGGGTGTCGTTGTCAATGTTGGCGAGATTGAGCTGACCTTCAGCAAAAGTTTAAGAGGAAGGTCTTGGAATCCGATGAGATAGTCGTCCGCCATGTCGGTGGGATTTGACAGAGTCGCCTAGCCGAGGGTCGCGATGGGAGTCGATGAGAAATTTTATAGAGGCAGAGGGTTCCGATTCCGTTGGCCAAGTCAATCTCTCCGTCTTACACCGCCTCTGCATAACTTATTTTTTCGAGGAAACAGTGCGCATCTTTTGCTCCGAATTTTTCTGCTTGGCTTCTTCTGAGCTCTCATCAGTGTGTGGCACCTTAGGTTTACTGCTACACGACCCGTCTATAGATGCAGCACATGAAATTTGCGAGGGCCTGACGCTGCTGCAGCACCGTGGCCAAGATGCCTGCGGAATCATCACCTGCGGTCCCAAAGGCCGATTCTACCAATGCAAAGCAAACGGGATGGTTCGTGATGTGTTCGACGCAAACTCGCTTTCTCGGTTGGTTGGTGGGATGGGCGTCGGACACGGCGAGTTGAATCGAGTTTTTCATTTGATCCAGGTTAAAGCTTACCCACGCAAAATCTAGTTCGTTATCCGACCGCCGGCACGTCCAACCACGCAGAGGCCCAGCCTTTCTATGTCAATTCGCCATACGGCATCGTGTTCGCCCATGTAAGTAGATCCGGATGGTATAACAAAAACCCTTCAAGCTAACCCCCCGTTTCCCGGGTCCAATCCATCGATAGAACGGCAACCTTATCAATACAGATGCCTTGCTCCACTTCATGGATGCCAGCGCTCACCGTCACATCAACACCTCTTCTGATTCCGAGCTTCTGCTCAACATATTTGCTAACAATCTTCAGCAAACGGGCAAGTTCCGAATCAACGAGGAGGACATATTCAAAGCCGTTGGTGGACTTATGGAACAGTCCAAGGGTGCATACGCCTGCGTCGCCATGTTGGCAGGCTTCGGGATAATCGCATTCCGTGACCCTAATGGTATCCGACCCCTCGGAATGGCAGCCCGCAAGTCCGGCACCGAGAAGGACTATATCGTTGCAAGCGAGAGCGTCGTCGCTGATGCCAGTGGTTTCACGGAATGGGAGGACATTAAGCCTGGTACCTACACCCGATATATCGTGTAGCCAGAACTAAGTTTTCGTACCCAGGTGAAGCGGTTATCATCACTCGGTCCTCACTTTCCAGGCGCCAAGTCTCCGCCCCAGCGACATTTGCTCCGGACATCTTCGAATACGTCTATTTTGCTCGTCCTGACTCCGTCTTGGATGGAATTAGCGTATACAGGAGCAGGATGGCGATGGGTGATGCTCTGGCAGACGAGGTTCAGCGCGTTCTAACTGAACAGGACATATCAGTGGATGTGGTCATTCCGGTCAGTAGAGAGCGCCATAGAGGTCTTACCTATAACCGAGCCTTCCATTCAGGTACCAGATACATCTCGTGTTGCTGCGCTGAACCTAGCTCAAAAACTGAAACTCCCCTATCGAGAGGGATTCATCAAGAACCGGTACGTTGGCCGAACATTCATTATGCCTGGTCAACAGATGAGGTAGGTGGATTGTTGTGGCTATACTCATTTCCGGGCCTTAATGCACCACCAGGCGTAAGAATGTCCGCAAAAAATTGAACGCTATGGCCCTAGAATTCGCGGGAAAGAATGTCCTGATCGTCGACGGTCAGTCCTGTCTGTATTGCCCATATTCTTCTATGAATCCTGACCCGAACAGACTCTATCGTCCGAGGAACCACATCAAAGGAGATCATCCAAATGGGTCGAGACGTTGGTGCCAAAAAGATCATCCTCGCCTCATGTGCACCTCCAATCCGGTACTCTAACGTATACGGTATCGATATGCCCTCTCGTCGCGAATTTGTCGCACACGAACGGACCATCCCTGACATTGCCAAAGAAATCGGAGCCGATCTCGTGATCTATCAGACTCTCCCAGACCTCGTCGCCTCCGTACGGCAGTTCAACCCTGCGATCAAAACATTCGACTGTTCCGTGTTCACGGGCGAGTATATTACCGGTGGCGTGGATGAGGCGTATTTGAATGGGTTGGAGGAGACAAGGGCGGATAGTATAAAGGCGGGAAACCCTCTAGGGAACGGATGTCAGGTGAACGGTACCAGTGCCAAGTCCTTGGAGAGTAAGAAGCTACCTCCTGGGTACAATGGCCCGGTGAATGGGACCGATGATACGATTGGGTTGCACAATTCATGGCAGCTTTAGGGTTTTTTGGTTGGGCATGTATGAATACCTATGCAGCTGTAGATTCACGTTATAGACGGTATAGACACGTCTCAGTCCCTCACGGGGATGGGATTCTTGGTGGATTTTACCCATGCGGTCATCCGGATGTGGGGATTGGCTGGGCGTCTCAGGTTATCTCATCTTATCTCTAGGGTTGGAGGTCTAGTCATTCTCTCCGCTCTGACGGAATTAACCGCAACATCTAGATTCTTACCCTTCCCCACCACTACACCTCCAAAGGGCCCTAGTTGATGGAAGAACCGCGAACGGCAAAAATTCAACGAGCGACCAACGAAACCAAAATAGACGTGTCGATAAATCTCGATGCGTATCCCGGGAACGCCTTTGGGGTCAAACAGGAGATCGACGTTTCGACCGGGATAGGCTTCCTCGACCACGTACGAGTTTTTCTTTCTTTTTGGCTGAAAGGTCCGTGTGCTAAATTTTTCTCCCTTTTTCCATACCTTGTTCCGGTTTGGTCGTTGTGGACGTAGATGTTCCATGCCCTAGCTAAGCACTCCGGCATGTCTCTCACCCTGAAATGCGAAGGAGATCTCTGGATAGACGATCACCACACATCAGATAAGTCACCTCCGTAAAACTAGTGCGAGAGGACTAATTTCCTCAATTACCTTTACACACAGGACAGCGCAATCGCATTGGGAACCGCGTTCAAAAAAGCCTTAGGCGAAGTGCGAGGTATCAAGCGGTACGGAACAGGGTTCGCTCCTCTAGACGAGGTGGGGCCTTTGTTTTTCACCCATGGTAACGCCGACTGACAAACTACCGTTGTATTTGTCCGAACTTGAACTTGAAAGGCATTGTCCAGAGCAGTGATCGACATCTGCTCTCGCCCGTACTGCTTCACCGACCTCGGCCTTAAACGTGAAAAAATCGGGGACCTTTCAACCGAAATGCTCCCCCACATTTTTTACTCTTTCGCCATGGCGTCCGGAGTGACGTTACACGTCGATGTCCTCCGTGGCGAGAACGACCACCACAGGTATGGTTTACCTTCCAGGAGTCGGGGGAAACAGTCTCACCGTATCCAGAGCAGAGTCTGCCTTCAAAGCGCTCGCGCTGGCCATCCGACAGGCCATCGAGAAGACAGGAGGAGACGAAGTCCCAAGCACAAAAGGCGTTCTCTGACCCGCCACGCCCAAAAAGGGACCGCAAACTCCAGCAGCAGTTTCTCGTCACTCGAATAACATAAATCCAGAATGTATCAGACATGTCAGATTGCGATGAGCCATGCATCATGTAAGAGCAGAAAGCGAAGGGGGCACAGGAAGTCCGCAATAGATAAAATACAAAACCCGTCCAACGAGCTACCATAGGAGACAACGGTCATCTTTTCCAGGGTTCATCTAACGTTGGTCTCGGTCAGCTTTCTGGTAGGAGAACGCCAGGGAAAATGTGAAGCTTACAGGCGATCCTTTTGGACAATCAAAAGCCTTGGCGAACTCTGGAATGTTCCTCAGAGTTCCATCCACCCTCCAGCGAGCAGGAGAGTGAGGGTCGGACCTCAACCTCGCGATCTAAAGTGTGGAGATGATGTCGTCAATCCACATGACGTCTATCATAACTGGGCACTTACGGCGGCTTCGGGTCTCATGTTAGTGGCCCAGACACGACCGAATGCAATGAAGAACAGTTGTTCTCGAGTGTAATCCAGACCAGGAAGGAGATATTCATTCTCGTCGTCGTCGTCGAATTGGGCCTTCCAAGCTCGGAACGCCTGAATGAGACCACTATCCCCGATATTCTCCGTGGAAGTCCTGTTTCATTAAACATCCGTCAAATGAGATAATCGGAAACGGAGTACAAGAAGACTTGCAATTCGCCCTGTGAAATGGTAAGTCATTAATCATCCGGAGGTAAGGGGGGGTACGCGGACATACATTAACGTAGGCCTTTCCGCCTTTTCCGTCATCGATCGTGTATTTGGAGTATTGCTTCGAGATACACTTTTGCCTCTTGTTGAAACCTTCGCTCGTCTCTTCAGTCCACCACTCCTCGAGCTTGCCGTTCTCGTTGTACAAACGGCCAGAAGAGTCGAAGGCGTGCTGTGAACGTGAAAAATTACGGAACCATCAACTCCCGATATGTGAGAAGGCTTACAGTCAACTCGTGAGCAGCGACCATGCCGAATGCGCCATAGTTCATGTAAGTTGGCCTGAGTAAGGGGTCAATATTCAAGGGACAACCACAAAGGATGACGACCAACCAAGCCCTGCTGAAGAATGGAGGACGCATGATTCCGGCTGGGAAGACGATCTATATGAACCAGTCAAAATTCTGAACCATTGGATCACAGCGGGTCTATACTTCATTGGCGGGAGGACTGAAGTACGCGTTGACCATCGAAGGGTACATCTCCCACTCTTGAATGTCTCTGGATTTTCCAAGTTTCTGCCACGCCTTGATCTCGTCGTTCATACTAAATGGAAACAGCAGACGGTCAGATAGTTCATGAAATGGTATATCAGACAAAGACCTACGCGGCGTTCAACATGTTCTCAAAGAATTTATCATCCTTGATCTTCACCAAAGAGTAGTACCTTGCAATAGAAGCGGCACTGGTAGTGTTTGGGCTCAATGGGTACCCGACCTTGACTCGAATATTGTCCGCCTGATTTGTGGGGCGTCAGCATAAGAACACAACGGTTTGGTATGGAGGAAGCTTTACCTTCTTCCTGGCAGCTCTAGCGGACTCCTCATCCATCCACTCAATATCCTCAAGCGAATGTTTGAATGCCCTGATGATATCGAAGATGACCTTTTCGCCCTTCTCCCTGGAATCACCACCAAAGGTCTCATTTGCAAAGTACCTTCCAGCAGCGAAGCCCATGGCCTCTTCGACTTTTTCCACACAGTATTCGCTACGATCGCCGACGGCACCTTTCTTGATACCCTGAAGAGCCTCGGCCAAAGTCCTCTGAGCTTTCCATGCATCAGTCTCGAGACCAAGATGAGGAGAAAGCTCCAAAGCGGCCCTGGTAACGAGGTATGCTTCGATGACCTGTGCGGGAGTGTCATCCAGAAGCTTTCCGAGCTTCTTCGCGTACTCGTAACTCGTCACGATAATCTTTTGTGGGTGATTCCTCGGCGCAAAGGCGGTGAAGTAGGTCTCAAAATGGACTTGAGGGATAGTTTGAGACAGATTCTGCACAGAGACCGGGTTGTAGGTTGCGTAGGGGTCACCGTAGAGAATGTCAAGGTCCAAGGTGGCTTTTGCAAGGGTACGTTCAAACTGGACGATCTTCTTGGCGTGTTCGGTTGCTCGTTCGTACGGAGTCTTGGGCTCATCATCTCCACCCCACGGGGGCCAAGGCCAAGGAGGCCAGGTAGTCTCTTCGAGAACTCGGAAAACAGGCTTCTTGAAGAAGCGGCTAAGGGTGTCAGGCCTTTCATCCTCTTCCTCTTCCTCGGCTACGTATATGGTCGTGAGCAACTTCTCAATGACCTCCTGGTACAGATTCGTGATGTCTTTCTCCTCGTAGTACTCCTTGGTGGGCAAACCAAGGTCAGGTTGGCTACAATCTTACGTCAGTAGTCTGGCCATCATCATGTCACATGACAAACGAACCTGAACCACAAGGTCATCATATCCGGATTCTCCTTGACGTCGCCATCAAAATAGAAGTCGAACAGGCCGCCAATCCCACGAGAATGAAGGAAGGCCATAACGGCGGTGAGACCCCTTCTGTCCATCAGGTTGCCAGCGACACGCTCGGGTCCACGACGATAAAGAGTCTGAATCTCTTCAACGACCTCCAAGAGTGGTTTTATTCCGCGTTTATTGAGCTCCTTCTCGTTCATGCATGATCCATAGAGGTCGCGAAGCTTCTTGAGAATCTGGTGGTCGTAGGAAGACTCGGAATCCATAGCGGATTCGACATTTCCCTCCAAGAAGCGTTTAATGATCTGCCTGTTCTCGTCAGCGAGGAGACCAAAGTTCGCGACGGAGCCCTTATCAGAGGGGATAGGATGACTCTTCATCCAGCCTCTATCTGTGGAACCGAACAAGGTCATAATTAGAATTCTTGAAATGAAAGAAACGAGGCAATGTTACGTACTTGCAAAATCATAGAAACTGTTGCAGGGATCGGCCGAGGTGTCAAGATTAGAAAGCACCGCTGCGGAAAGCATGATGCAGTCTGCAGACACGCATGAAACCTGATGTTCCACCTTCGTCAGTCACTGACACGAGCCATTTCGGGGTTAGCAACGCACCGGGACATCAGGCCCACGGGTTGGGGTGGGCACTGGAACAGGGGGGAGAGTCTTAGTCTCGATCTTGGTCTCGACCTTGGTTTTGGTCTCAGTCTCAGTCTCGGTGGAAGTGGCAGTAAAGATTCTAGTAGAAATCGAGGTTGTCGTGTATGTCGAGGTCGAAACCTTGGTGGCCGTCGAAGTCGTACCACTATAGATCGTGGAGAACTGAGTCTTGGTCGACTGGGTGGACGAAAGGCTAGTCACGACGGTTGTTCCAGTAGTCGTATAGGTCAAAGTAACTGTGTGATCTTCTCCCTTGTGCTTTCCCTTCTCAAGGTTGAGGTTGTGTTTCGTTCCGGCAAAGAGACCAATGAAGACTGAGCTCAGAAGTAAGAACAGGAGGCACGCCACAAGCAATAAGATAGTGAGAGGCGTCAGTGGTTCACGAAGAGCATCGCCGAGACGTTGACCGAGACTTCTGGGGGCATCATGGGCATCGCCGTTCTCGCGTTCACCGTCCCCCAATAAGGATGTCCTCTCTGGTGAAGCAGGGTTCAAGGGTATATCAACACATTTGCGAAATCCGCCTTTCGGTTTTTACTACGCACCCTCGTCGTTACGAGGTATGGCCATGCCAACACTTGTTCTGTGGGATGGCTAGGCAGGGGCGAATGGGAGAAGATGGTTGTAGTCGGACAAGTCGGGTGTGGCCCCCACGCGTCAGATCCGTGACTGTGAAATGAACGTCCGCCTCACTGCCCTTCACTCGCTCCGGCTGGCCCGCCCCAGACACACGCGACCTTTCTTTGGCCTCTTCAAGCGCAAAGAACAACGTTTTACAGAACCGAAGCCCCTTCTGAGCGAGGACAATCTCTTCCACCCATTTTCAAAATCACCGTTCCCTGCAATCCGCGCAAGGGGAGAAGCAATCAAGCAACTCGCACCGTGTCCAGTCTGTTCCTCTTCGCACGAACACGTTCACGCGCATACAAAAGCCCAGCCTAAAGGTGTCGGCTTCGAATGTCCGGACTGCGGTTGGCCAACGCATTGTTCTGAGGAACATTGGGTTACAGACCAGGAACACCAGAAGTACTGCTCACGGCTTCGGGAGGTCAACGAAGACGAGCACGATCTTCGTAGTGGGAGGAAATTGCGCGAGTTTGATCTCCCTGGTGCGGCTTTCTTGAGTCCACGATAGGAAGCTCTGGATTTCCTGACTGGCGTTACAGGTCCGCAGGATGTCGAGACAGCAATCTCGTTTGCAAACTGGGACGTGTTTTGGTACACCCGTGGGTTCCCTTCCATGAACACCGAACGATCCCGGCGACATTCTAGCAAGCTATTGACATACCCAATGACCATCGGCTCCGTTCTCCACCAGTTCAGTGGTCTGACGCTCAGCAGCCAGCGGCTGACGTCGGAAGGAAGCAGGTCTCTCGCTGGTAAGGTTTAAGCTATTAGTCACGTATTTTTGCGACCAACTTCGTGCCTACAGCCCTCCGGACCACTCTGCACGTCAAGCCAGGTACACCCGAGACGGAAGAGTCGGGCTCCGATAAGCCCCAAGTCCGTTTATTCATTCTTGGCGCCCGAGCGGAATCCTCTCTCCCACCGCACGTTTGGGAACAGTTATGTATGCTGTTTCCATCCGCACTGTTGCACCTCTACTTTATTGGGCCACAGGTTTCACTTCCAAAACCTGCTGAGGAGATGAAGAAGCCAACGAAACCGTCACCACCCACCTCAACATCATCATCTGAACAGAAGACGACTTCTTCAGCTTCGACCTCGTCTCAGTCAACCCCAAGTCCTAAGCCTTCCGCCTCCACTCCAGCACCCCCCACTCCCCCTACAGAGACGGAAGAAAAGAGCTACGTCCCGAATGTCTATGAACCGCCTACCCCTGCCCCGATCGCGCGCTTGAAGCGCACCCGCGAAGAAATAGAGATCTACGGCGTCCCCTCGTACACTGTCCCATATACGCATCAGTTGACGATTACGGGTATGCAAGCGAACTACATGGAAGTTCACCATCTCTTCCGGGACACATTCGACCCATACACCGATGCCTTCGTCCTATTCTCCCCAGGCTTCGGGTTCCCATCCCCAACTTCGGTCGATGAGAACGGTAACCCCGTTCTTCAAATCGTCTCTCCAACGGAATGGGGTCCCGTCATTCCGGAGCTGTTAGCCACAAAGTGTCCGATCTTTGTCACCGGGTTCTCCCCTGCGGACGTGGAGAGGGATGTGAGGTCGCTGTCGAACGCGCCTGGAGTTGCGGGCGAATTCGATTGGATCATCACACCTGGTGAAAACGAGTTCGGAAGCATCAAGTGGGAAGTGGCGGATTTCGATCCTCGAGTTATGGTCAAGACAAATTGGGGTGTGTGGGGAATCAGAGGGAAGACTAGGGAGATTCTGGAGAAGAGCTGGTTTGGACGACTCTGAGTGGAGACGAGAAGGTGCTGCACATATTTACCCACTAATTCTTAGCTACAACACACCTGCATGGTTTCTAGAAAAGTAGACAAACTCACCACCCGCTGGAACCCTGATCTAACCGCAACTTACTTTATTGTCGCTTGTTCCGATTGAGAGTGAACCAGTGATATGGCGAAGGAATCCGACGTACGGTGAATCATAGCTGAGGGCGTTGGGCTATGTGTAACGACGATGGTTACCAGCAGGGTGGTCGCTGCATCAGCAAAATCGCCAGCCAGTACGCGACGGTACGCGCCGGTACGCGGTGGTTCCCGAGGGTACCCGGCTCGCGTACCATCATTTCGGGTACCTTCATCTAAAATTTGAAGCCCCTCCCCCTCTCGAATCTATGCACCTGGTGGTACGCGCCGGTACCCGACGGTACCCGAGTGGGCGCTTGGCGATTTTGCTGATGTGAACGAACCTTGGAAGTGGGACGTTGCAACCGTGAGAAAAAAATATGTGAGCCAGAACCTCTGCTGGCAGTGGCTCGGGTAGTTCAACACTCCATTCACCATACCATACATCCTGCAGCGGTTTACATGTGAGAGTGAACGTGACCGCCACTTTTCACCTCTCGTCGGCGTTAACCCGCATTGTAACTGATCAGGCTGATTCGCGACAACTGCGGTATCCCCGTCGAGAGAGGTCCCGGTGATATCGTGCCGATAGGTGACCGTCCCCTTCAATTCTCAACGATATCGATCAGAACTTTCCGCTGCGGAAATTGTTTCGATAAGCACGCATTTGACCTCGGCCACATGGAAGTCGGAGTCTCGTCCTGTAAAGTGCTACATCAACATTCAGACAGCTGTCGTGAAAGGGGTGAGGACTTGTCTACTTGCACATACAAAGGGTCATAACCCCGTGATTGGCGGAACCAAAACGAAAACTGGAACTAACGACTCACGGAAGAATCTTCATCGCATTGAGTCTGGAGAACGACATGACCCACATGGAGCTCCGTACACGCGATTAATCCCGGCATATCCGACATATACTTACCGATCTACACGCTGACATCGCATGGATCGACGTTCAAGGAATCAAAGTAAAGTAGGAGCAACAACCTGAAAGATTCCCCGTGGCGAGTCGGGGCAGCTGGGAACAGTTTCACACCAAGATCATCGTTTCGAGAACGGATCGACAGCTGGGCTTCCGGACGATCACGATCAAGGTACAAACCCGACCCAGTGAAGGCTCATGAGGCCTTGAGGCCCGACAAGGCTCTGTTCGACGTTGAATCTTTGGGAACACCGGCAGCCAAATCCAAAGCGCTGAACGATCCGCACGACATGTTGTCCGAATCAGTAGTTGTCGAACCGCGTCACTGGTGAGGTTCTCTCGGCTGTGTAACCCGGCAATCTGGGGAGGATTAATGGGTGGGACCAACACAGATAGGCACAGGATATTTAACAACACAACTGTTACTGCACCCGATAACTGCATAGATATCTGTGCGCAAGGCGCAGCACCTCGCTTACATACCAATGTAAGACAGCGATCCTATCAGCCAGAACGAAGCGCCGGGGATCTTGGCGATAAGCGACAAGCGACGGAACACTCGCGGAAAGCCACAGGTTTTCCACCTCTATCTGCGAATTTCACTCTGGAAAATAGGTACCGGCTCTGAACCTCGAATAGGCATCACGGAAACACGGGCCTATCGCATCGTGAAACCAGAGATCTCGAAGTGACCACACTGACCGCAGCAGTGAGAAAAGGGGGAACCGGGTTCCGGCACTAAGTGTCCTTCGCCTTCCCGTTCTCCCGTGGCAGCTGGCGACAGTGGTGGGCTTATCTAGCGCCATGTAACTCCACTTCGCTCCAAGTTATCGTACCACGCCCCGAATTAAGTACCCCCACATTGAACAAAATGTATTCGACTCCAAGCCCCAACATCCGCAGTCTCTAATCCACACCAGACTCAGAATCGACGAATGGGCATCAGTTTCGCTAGATTTACTTGCCAGGGTTCTTTCGACTTCGATGTACTTACGATCGAAATACACGATTGCACATGGAATCTACAGAGTACCATAGCAGGTTAAAACCGCCCGCAGTATCCTTACAAAAAACAGTGAAACGCGAGAGAAAAAGAAATACCAGCAGCCGCATACGCGACGGCGAGATAATGAGACAATCAGAGAGGCAAACAACCAGAGAGACGTGGAGGATGAGATAAGCCCCGGATACGGGGTGGGGGATAAACAGACGGGAGCAAATAAAACAGTTACAAAGCGAGGAACGAGGCGTATCATCCCGAACGCGCTAGCATCTCATGGAAATAACGAGCCCGACCGATGAGTGCCACCCAATGGCAACTTATCAATCCCTATAACCGCCATCCATTTCATAGCTAACCTCCTTCCTCCTCCTCGAGGCAGCTTCTTGTTTGTACTGCTTAGGGAGGAACGAGAGTCCGGCGAAGTATAATAGGGGAATAACCTATCCAAGAAGTGGCGTTCAGTCATAACAACCCACATTCAAATGATACGAGTCACGATTGAGTGTGTTCAGTAACGAAAAACTCACCGCAACCCAGACATAATATACAATATCGACAGCTTTTGGTAGGGGATCCCGACCGGTGGCCTCGATGTACTCGATCTTATATCCAATACGGACCTGATAGAACGATATACCGATGATGACAATCCCAAGGAATCCGTGTAAGTAGTTTTGTATTGGACGACGTCGGAGGAAGGATTTGGGTTTGAAAAGGTGGATGATGTTGCCGAGAAGGACTTGGACGACGTAGAGGATGAAAATTGCGAGTCCAAGGCGCTGAGCCACGGTTCAGATCATGCATCAGGAAGAATGCAGTTCAACTTTGCGACGTACCGTGTGCGTGTCGGTGAAGTGAGGACCACCACCGGTGGCGACGATCGCAACCCCGAGGGCCCAGCCAACGGTGATGATAGGACCGGCAATAAAGGACTGAATAGTCTGATGAACCTTGAACCAAGCAGTGGTCGAGGTCCTGAAGTATCGCGCGATTAGAGCACCCAAGGGCAGAAAAAACAGAAATCCAACAAGGCAGAGAATGCCATGAGCGATAATCATTCTATCGGTCTTGGTCAACGGCAGTGAAGTTCCACCGTTGTTGTTGTTGTTGTTGTTGTTGCTGCTGCTGTTGTTTCCGTTGTTTCCGCTTCCATTTGTAGAGGAAGGGGTGGAAGTAGAGGATGTGCTTGTACTAAGCGACTTAGAGAGATCAAGGGAGGATTGGCCCACATCCCAGTGCTGGGTAAAACTGGCGCTGGGTGAAGTAGAACCCGGGTTCGTGAGTCCGAAAGCCCAAATGATGTTTTCGGTTCCAACGGTCGCAACCTAAAACGTTGAAAATGTAATCATCCAAGATCAAGAACGCAGAAGCATGTCCACTGACGGGCATAGTAAATGCAAACTTCGGGAGAGAACCCGTCACCTGAATCAAGAGGCAAGTCAATCAGATCCAGTACCATAACCATAGAAGGGTGGACCCCGTACATCGCTTGCGGATTGCTGCATGGTAGCAACACGCGAAGGGTTAGAGTCGACGGAGGGCAAGACGTGACCAGTGGCAATGCGCTGGGATAAGGTGAAGGTACCGTCCGAGTTTGGCCAGACAACTACTATCTTCGATCCCGACATTTGACGTCCCCAACCGCTGGAAACCCGATGTCAAAAGCTGATTTGAGTTTCCGAGTTAAATATCTCATACATGCCCATCCAACCAATGGTGCGGACTCCAGTGCTGGAGAGGATATCTAGGGAGAGGGGAGGCGCGCTTAGACCTTGCGCGAACCACGAGGATCAGGATTACTCACACTCGACCTCCGACCCAGTGACTGTGGCATTAACACACATAGCCTGCACAGAAAGATAAACGTGATTTCCCGTAATGAGGCGGACGATATAATCGGTACCTCGAAACATTTTGAGTCTCCTGTGGAGGACTGTCTGGAAACGAGCTGGCCGGCAGAGACATATGAAGTCGCGAGAAGGGCGGTCAGGGCCAATTGGGGAGCGAACCGCATGGCAAATGTGTGGGGCGAGTGAAAGGGAGGGAATTGGTTGTTACAGAGGACTGGAGAGGGAACATATATACCCGCTGGTCGTCCTTGATGAAAGGTAACCAGCGCTCGGGGGGTTTATTGGAAATTGATGCTGATCGGTGTCCATCCGCAGTTTTGGAATCCTCACTGAAGATAGAGATAGAGTAAATCTGTAAAATCTTTCTGCCATACCCCGGTATGAATTGAAGATGGGAAATCACCGCACCAAGGAACGGAAATAAAAAGTGTGAATAACTAGTATGTATACTTTCCGATGACCCTACCATCATGGTTGTCAAAAAGCAGACTCGGGTCCTTCGGCAAATTTCGATTGTATGTGTGAGATCGCCTGGCACTGAAACCTGTGCGATATACCAGGCCCAATTCTTTCCACCAATGCGTCCAACGACCATCCAACCCCATTGCCAAAATGACTCGGGAGATGAAAACCTGAAGGTTGTACGACACAGCTGCTGCGGAGGAAAAAGCGAAAGAATGGAGATATCAAGCTTCAAGTGGGAGAACCGCAAAAGGGTTTCACGATTCATCTTCTCACACACCGTATTCTCAAATTCGAAATCACTTATCAGCTGACGGGATATCTCCAGCCACAGTGACAAAACCCGGCCAGGGTAGGATCTCTACGTCTGAATGTCAATGCATTGGATTACTTATCGCGTTCTCGATCGTACAAATGGGTCTTATTATCATAGCGTGGCTCGCGCCTCGGCCTCCGCTCAGAAGAGGATTTTCGCGAGGTGGGGTAGCGTTCAACACGAATCCGTTAGTGGAACAAAGTGGGGTAGCCGCTCTATTAAGAGTCAACAATGGCTCCGAGAAAGGAGGAGGGATAGGGAGCCTTCTAGCCAAGGCTCTAAAGCATCCGAAGGTTCGTAACACCGCCCAGACGAAGCTTTATCTCACTTTTCTCCAGGATTGTGGGGCGGGAAAAGGCGGGTTCTCGTCGGCAAAGCCGTGGTGACCGAACCGCCTAGCCTACTTCGAGTTGAAATGACTTGCTTTAAACCGTTAAAGGACGCGAAATAGCCTTTCAAGGCAGCGTTCAGCGCGAAACGAACCGAAACGTTTGGCTCATTTCAACCCCTCAGTTGGCGGGATCCTTGAGGAATCCAACCCCTGCTTGTTCGCAAATGACCGGGGTGCGATCTGCTGGTTCGGGACCGCCAGCCCAACAATAGTGTCAAGATCGGTTAAGATGCACGGATTTACCCGATGACTATTGCCCCCCAAGTTTGTAAGTAAGGAGCGGCGTTGTGGCTTTTCCAGGTTCCCCGTATGGATCGACGAGCTGCCTAGAGATCCAACCTGAATTGTGGTGGTAGATCCGAACCTCACCAGATATCGTGATAGGGTCCTGCATCCATTGGTGATAACATTTCCAGCGTTGGCAATTGGAACAACATCCGAAGGAAAGAGCCGCAAACGTTCCTTTCGTCCACCCGGAAGTCAGGTACTCCTAGGCTGGAAGAAGAGTAGTAATATACGTTCAGGTATGACTGTGGGTTCAGGATCGGGCCCAGTGGTGATCAGCACCTCGGGCCAGAGGGATGAACGGTCGAACGACTGCTCGAAGGTTTATTCAACGGCTTCAAATCATGAGTCAATGAAGATTCTGAACCAGGCCACAACGGAATTCAAGTCAGAATTTACACCAAAAAGCAATAACTCCCGCATGCCTGGGATTGTATTGATTCCGTATAGCTGGAACGAACCGATCAGCTCCTCAGGGTCGAATCGGATCCAAACTATGTCATAGCATTTCTTCACCAAGATCGACCGAAGCAGGGAGAGAGTTGGGAACCCAGCCCCGATCGTAAATCTCAAGGGGCAGAAGATCAATGTTCATTCCATGCGAATGTGATAACACCCAATCTTGTCGGAGTTTTCTTCGTATTTGCTGGTCTCCTCCGGAGCTCGGAGGTCAGTATGGACGTTAAACGTGTTCTTGCCGGATTTCTGATCCTTTGTGCGGCAAATTCAAGTTGTTTTTGGTGAGTGGAAAGAAGAGGACGATGCCGTACCGGACGTGTCAGTTGTGGTAGAATTACATTCCTTGGAAACCAGGTACAACTGTCTTTAGAGCGGTTGACCCGTACTTCTTCCGAGGACAACATAGCGAAT
This sequence comes from Thelephora ganbajun, assembly GCA_014904855.1. Lineage (NCBI taxonomy): Eukaryota > Fungi > Basidiomycota > Agaricomycetes > Thelephorales > Thelephoraceae > Thelephora > Thelephora ganbajun. The sequence goes on from MU118004.1 coordinate 57,282, forward strand.
TTGGAGACCTCGGAAGATTTTCGGAGGAACCCCGATTGACCTCAAAGGCTTGACGTCGGTATCAGACGAGGCGAGATGTGGTTGTTGCTGACCAAGGTCGGTGGTGAGTTGAGACCCTACTACAAAGCGAAACGAAGCATACAACTTAGTACGTTTGTAACGCTTTGTGGCGTAGGAATGAGAAGGTGCAAAACACTGGGGCTAGAATTCTGTGGCTGATGAATTCCGGTAAATCTCTTCTCAGTAATATTCGTCCCTGAGATGACAATGTATCGAACCCACGCGAACGGCGTCAGGGGATGGATTGAATTGTAACCGGTGTGAAGCTCAGAATCAAAGCGAAGCACCGCAGCGGTGAGCCCCCCGCTACAGTGGACCCAGAACCCTTGCGTACCCCGAGAGAGGGTCGTGTGTGCTACCTTGAGCCCTGCTTTGCACGATGGTAAAGTCATTACGACAAGCCGGGACTGTGGATGGTTTGCTTAAGGTATAAGACCAAACACGCGCAACCTATAACGGGTCAATGATTATCATCCATCTTTCGGGCGGCAGACAAAGGGAACCTGCGAGCATAAAATCAGATCAATCATCGGCCATTGAATATTGAAGAGTAAAACCATTCTGCCTGAAACGAAATATAAAGCGTGGAAGCAGGTCGTTCGGTGTGGTTTCTGTGTGGTACTACAGAGAGCAGCGTCTACCCGAGAGAGAACTGACGTCACCATCCTGTGCAGCTGGCCTGGTTGGTTTGTCATCAGGTCGTGATACTCAACAACCCCAGAGCCAGACTGAGGCTCGGATTCCGGATTTTCTGTAATTCCTTCGTCTCCACCCAAACTCAGCAAGACCATAAGCGGGGAACGATCTCCGTAGTCGACTCTATCTAGTTCCGCAGTTTCATTGTCTCCAAGGCTCGAGATAGGGGCTCGGGAAGCGAGCGGACAGAAAATTTACTTATCACTTCTTGACCGCAACCACCATCCGAACGCAGTCCACGTTACTACCTCCGGATGGATTTCTGTAAGCCCCCCTTCCGTCGCTTATTCTTGCTAAGCTCGAACCTAACGCTTCTCTGCCACAGTTTGTCTTCCTATCATCTGTACGTGTTCTCATTGATCCGCAAGATGCGGCTCAGATCTCGTGCGCCGGTCCGAAACCGTATGCTGACGACGGATGGTTATCTACAGTCGGTATATCCCAGAAGATCAACCCAGACGATGGACAAAACCCAAGGATATGCCCAAGATGTAACAACGGTACAGTCCTTCGTTTGACCCCCGTCGTCTTGTATCGGTCGAGCTTCATCTTGCGGCGGCCTACGGAACCACAACACGAATGCTCGCTACCGAACATGGCCATACCACGGCCATGGTATCGACTTCCTGATACTGAGTATACTTACATGCGGTCTTTTCAGTCGCCGTACTCTCAGCCAAAAAGAAGACGTACTTTGAGCTGTGCTGCGTACCCGTATTCCCGATGAGTTCGAAGCACGTTTGGGTGTGTGGGATTTGCCAATGGAGGGTCCCCCTTCAACAAGGGTACGCCTTTGCACCCTCTCCAACCCCTTTCAATCCTCCTCGCGGCCTCACACAGCCTTATCTGATATCTGACTTTTGTTTTATCACGCAGGTGGGAACCGCCCTTCCCTGGACACGGGTATCACCACCCACTTCAAGGGCAATTGCAACAGGGACCACCTCCTGGTCAGTTCCAGCAAGGGTATAACCCGGGTTATCCTCCCCCTCTTCCACCAGGGCGTCCCCCTAACAAGTAGTCCATACTTGTTTCACCCTCATACACGACAGCTCAACCCCGATGAAGATGAACGACTGAACGTTGGACGAACATCCCCATTGTTTCGCGAGATACCTATGCGGGTTTTCCGTTTGCCTAGGGCTGTTTCGTTCTGTTCAAGTAATGACGGACTTGCTTTCTATGTAACATGCAGCTCGCTTTCCATAAATGTATCGTCATTTCTTCCTGGCTTGATTTCCAGCCCGACAACGACCTTTCCGGTTCTGAACTCGAGTGTAGTTTACGGCAGAGAGCTCTAGTTCATCCTGGAACTGACCCTCGACCTCGCACCACTAGTCCTTTGCAACCTCCTTGACCTCCACCACAAGATCCCTACAGTTCCAACAAACCCAACGACGAAGCCCACAATCACAGAAACGCCATACACCATCCCGTCCTTGGAACTGGATTTGACCTCCACCTTCTCGACCAACGCGACCCCGATCGTGGTGTTATCGTACCCGCGTTCTTCCCAGAATTCAGAAAGGGCTTGTTCAATGTTCACCGTTGATAAGAGTCCCAGCTGGGGTGGCGAGGTGGGGGTCTCGAGTTTGTGCACAGTGTAGACGTTCTTTGTAGTCCACCCGTTCGTTAGTATGGATTATCTTCACCGGTGAAATCAAGACGGACCCGGAGGAAGATATCACCTAGAAGCCAGTCGCCAGAATTCACCTATACAAAAGTCCATAAGGGCAGCTCGTAATACTACGTTGCGTGAGGGACTTACATCATCGTTCGCCTGGATCCCACCGATACACCACTTCCCACTCGCATCCTCCTCTTTCCCTCCATCCATCCAGTTCACATCGCCCGGGTGCATGACATACTCTGATTCGATCCCATTTCCGCCAAGCACGATCTTGACCACCATGCCACGGTTACACAACACCTGCCACTGTCCATTGCTGTTCTGTCTAGACTCACCAACAGTTCTCCAAAAATATTGCACGTCTATTGTTGGACCTAACATGAGCGTCGTTCCCGTGTCCAGGACTGCGATAGGTGTGGGTGAATCGACGACCTTGGATTCAGTCAATGGTTCGAGAAACGTTCCGTTTATACTTATCCCCTTCAATGGGACCTTCCAAAAATCATATGCCTGGCCCTGCCCTGGATTGACATACACGTCGCTCCACGTGAACTCTTCCGTAAAGTTCGCGTATACCGGATCCAATTCGCCGATGGTGAAAGAGGAACCAGACTCAGAGCGGGAGAGTCCGACGGCGAAGTAACGAGATTCTTCCGGCAGATGGGATGCGAGACTTTTTATCAAAGGTTGACCGGTGGTTAGTCGTATGGACGCTTGAGAGTCGAATGCAAGACCTAGAATTCCACTGTGACCTGTGTCGGAGAGGTAGAGACCGATGGTTCGATTCGCTAGTGCTGTGTAGTACGAACGCGTTCGGTTTTGATTAATGCCTTTCGGGGTGGGAGGGTTCGAAGCTCACCGAATACTTGCGAGGAAATACGATAGTTCCCCAACATGATGGTTTCGAATGCGACCTCGCCGGTGACAGAACCCATCAGGTAGTTCAATCGAAATGGTGTGTTGGTTTTGAACAGAGATGTGGTTTCGTTGTAGGATGGGACGCTTTTACAATCATCTTCGGTGCATTCTGAAGAGACTACCCACTATTGTGGTAACGTTCAGTCGGTCATAGCCGGCGAGCGAGGGCACAAAACCACTCACCAAATCCGTAGATCCCGTGTCAAGAATGACCATGAACGTTTGTCCGCCTACACTTGATGTATGGTCAATGTTCCTGCCGCACAGAAACATTCACACCGAATCATACTTTACCGGTGCGAGGTACGCGCTATTCTCCGAGTCGTCCTCAGCTCAAGAATTTTTGTCCGTAAACCGAGGTAGTTTTGGTAACGCACGAGTTGTAATGATTCGCAATTGCGAATTTCGCAGAGAGAGCGCTGCCTCCTGTTCTTGGGGGTGGAACGTGGAGGTTAACACGAGATAGAGGAAGTTTGAAGCTGGAGGTAGACATTGGAACGAGGGGTTTAGAGAGAAAAGTAGAACATCGTTTGGGTGGTTCTAGATAGTTCAACTTTGAATCCGAGTCCCATTAGATAACCAGAGATCTTCCAAGATCAGAGCGTTTGTTTATTCATTCATTCCGGACGACAAAGTGGAGCAATAGGTACGAAACATAGATAGCCGTGAAGTGGTCCAGGTGGTTGTTTGGCAGTCGGAGTGACCAAGTGAATGCAAACAAGACATTCCCCGCGGAGCCAGACAGTCAAAATGACCAAATAGTCTCAGATAGCCGAGGTCTCGATTCCCGGGTTCCTTTCGAATGACTCCGGACACCTGTAGTTGCTGTATACTTGGGCTGTGAGTACTTTCAGTCTAGGGAGGTGGTGGCGGTGACGTGACTAGCGTGACGGGACGGCGCCCTCAAGCGCAGACGCAAGTCGCCGCCGCCGCCAGTTACCATACGCCATCCTCTCGTCCACTCTTCCACCCTTTCCTCTCTACCTCCTTTCATCTCATCTGAGTGACCATGCACACCGGCGAATACGACTACCTCTTCAAACTCCTCCTCATCGGCGATTCAGGCGTCGGAAAGGTACGCATTCTCTACCACCAGCGATGATCGCCCCCCGTCGCTTTTTATCAACAATACTCGTTAACCCTCTCAAAACAGTCTTGCTTGCTCCTTCGGTTTGCTGACGACACTTACACGGAGAGCTACATCTCTACCATTGGTGTCGATTTCAAGATTAGGACCATCGAGTTGGAGGGAAAGACTGTCAAACTCCAAATCGTGAGTGACCTCTCCGCGTTCCCTCTTCCTGCCACGCATATTTCTTACTTCCTTCCCCTATTCTTACCATCAGTGGGATACCGCAGGTAATGAATTACCGGAAGAATGATGCGGATGGGAGCTGACGCCCACTCTAGGACAGGAACGCTTCAGGACCATTACGTCCTCTTACTACCGTGGTGCTCATGGTATCATCGTAGTCTATGATGTTACCGACAGCGGTACGCGATAGCTCATCGCTAAAACTTCGTCCGGCTGACTCTCCATTCCAGACACCTTCTCCAACGTGAAGCAGTGGCTCCAGGAGATTGATCGTTATGCCTCCGAAGGTGTTGACAAGCTCCTCGTTGGCAACAAATCTGATTTGACCAGCAAGAAGGTTGTCGAATACAGCGTTGCAAAGGCTTGTGGATGTCGTGTATCGGGTTTTGACTGTGACTGATGTCGGATCTTTCAGGAATTCGCCGATCAATTGAACATTCCCTTCCTCGAGACCTCTGCGAAGAATGCCACCAACGTCGAGCAGGCTTTCTTGACGATGGCCAAGCAGATCAAGGATCGGTATGTCCAAACTCTCCAGACTTCTTTCTGGTTGTGGCTCACCTTCCACGTTACAGAATGGGATCTTCCGCGACTGGTCTCGGAGCTGCCAAATCTACGACGATCACCCCTGGTCAGAACGTCCAACAGTCTTCGTCTGGCGGATGCTGCTAAATCTCACCCCTCTCAATTGACCATATAATTTCCTTTGTGATTTCCATTCGTTGCTGGACTGGCCACTCACTGTAGACCTCATTGTCGTTGTTGTCCATTTTGTGCACGCATCGATTCAAGGTTTCCTCTCTTGTTGTCTACTCTTACCTCTCCTCGAACCCACTATACTTCCCGTCATTTTTCTTTTTCCGTTCACGGTTACTCTTTTACGTACCCACTGTGTATCCATTCTTCTTCCTCTCCCTATCTTACATCTCCATCAATGTTGAGTGTGTGGGGTGTGTTTTTTGAGAAGTGTTTGACCCCGTGATATAGCGTATCGTGCCCGTCAGCCAGCGAGGATAGTTTTGAAGTGGACCACGACGAACCATCTGTAAACCAGTGTTACAAGAAATGTATGGCACCTCGCTTTGAGATTATCTCACCTTTCACGATCGGCCCTCGATCCTGTCCATACAAGGTTAACGCCTTCAGTTGTGCGATTTACCAGGACAAGAGTGTTCGCCCCAGTTGGCTGACGATGGGCATATAGTCAAGCCTGCCTGCCATATATAAGGTTTTGAGATTCTGTAAACAACCTTGATTATTCCAAGAGGATCCTACACGAGAACACACAGTCCTTATCTTCACGCGTTCCAGCCTCGTTACATCTTATACACGTCGATGGATGCCGTGTAATTGGGTTTTATCCGGTTCCAATGATAGTTCGGATGTTACCATACCCGGAGCCCCGAGCCTAATGTCTTGTAGGCTGGTCTTCGGACGGCCACTCCAACGAGCCCCGGGGAGGGTGTCACTGACGTCTACGAGGAACTCTTACCACACACGTCCGCGGGGACTGAGTACTGAGCTTCCGATGGAAAGTCTCTGAAAGCCGTTCAACGAGATGAGAAGAGAACCCTTCCGAACTTGGAATTAGGAATAAGGTAACTGAACCGAACCCCCAGGGCTGATTCGGGTGTATGGCAAAGATTACCGGAATGTCGAGTACCCGTGTGAATGCACCCGAGTGGCCACTGTGGTGTGTCTCGAGTGTTTCGCCCACAGCACATTCTAGGACACCGAAGGTGTCTCCTCGAAAATCTAAGGCTGCATGACGAAACTGAGGCGATATGAAGCTTCAAAGTCAAGTATGAGGGACTTCAAGCGAGAACTTAACGGCAGTACTTCCACCGTACCTGGGACCCGAGGAGCCCAAAGCCGAGGGAACCCAACAGCTACCTCGTTCCAACGTCTACAAATTGAGAGGAAGCTGAATGTGGGTAGACGAATTCTCTAGTTGCTGGATGCCAGACGAGAGTGGACCACGTAGGGGGAAATTCCGATAAAATCTCTGGAGGGGGACGGGAAACGGATGAGGGAATTCTGGTCTTTTGTCCCACCAATCTTCGAAAAGGGCGCTCCTCGTACCCATCGCCAAGTTGTGACCTAATACACTTGTGAAGTGAGATTATGGCGGTCACAGGGAGGTAAACATACTCAGTATTAAAAGGGGCTGGCTTGAGATATCCACACCCATAAGTGTTGCGATCTCATGGTTTCAGTACCACGATGACGTGATTGCGTCATTCACTCGCTGGAAAACCAGATTGACGACCCCAGTCAGCTGCCTTCATTGACTTGATAAGGAGACACCCTATGTAGAACCATGACATATGAAGCTTGAAGTGTTACACGCGTGGAAAGTGAGGAGGCGGGTCTTTGAAGGTCAACGGTGACGTGAAACGCTAACGGTTATTAATGATCGTCGCACCAACGGGCGGATAAGAGGAAAGTCTGGAGGGTCTAATTCATTCGTCTCCAGAATCATGCTTGCACCCGCCAGAAGGGTGTTCAGATGTTCAGATACCTGAGTGCGGTGGTGAGTCCGCCGCCGACGTAGAACCAACTCCCTCTACATCTCCGGTAGAATTCCCTGGATCGTGACTCCCCTCCTGGTAACAATATGGACACGCGAAGGCCTTGAGAAGGTGCCTGACACATACAGGGGAAGGGTTGAAATAGTCCCTCATCAAGGGTGTCATGAGTGAAGGGTCGATTGAATGCAGCCCAGTGCATGGAAGTATCACGTCGGCGCTGGTGACGTTTTATCGTTCTGCGAGGTCATTTGAAAGGTTCTGGAGTTCGAAGTCGAGACTAGACGTGCGAACAAGTCGTGGATTTCTTGCGAGAATACGCTCAGCTAGATGGTCGCAGAGAGTAAAGCTGGTTTTGTGATCGCTACGATCACATGCAACTTCCCCCGGACTGCTCCCGTCATGAACTTGCTCTGAATGCTCCAACTCTACACTCTACCGTCGCTAACTTCGCGTTATCTACCGTAGCCTACTTCTTACCGTTCTACGGCGCCAATATTCAGATACAATGTCTAGCATGACCGTACCACAAACCGACCGAGGTTATACTTCCCTCCTGCATCACCTCCACCGACCCTCGATTGCAATCCTTACCCAACTCGATGGCCTCCAAACCTCCATCACATATTACCTCGCGTACGGCCAAAAGGACCAACCTCATGGGCAGACTCCCACACCGTTAGCCGCAGCCATTGTTGGCAGCTCGATGTTCCGTTTCCCCGACCAAACGAATGTTGAAATCATCAATGGACGGCTGGGGATGCTGTTGAAAGCTTTCCGACACGCTGTACATTACAAAGTTCATGCTCTAATGGGGAAACCAGATCCGGCAAACCCATCTGCCTCGACTTCGGGTTCCAACTCACAGGGTGTCCTGTCCTCCGTATTCTCTCTCCCGATAGAATCAAAACTGTCGATTTGGACACGAGATATCTTGAATGGACTAGAAGGAGGACAATCATTGGTGAGGTTTGCTTGTTTGGGTGGGCTTCTTATGGGGCTGGAGGATCTCGAGAGGCAGAAAGCCGCTCGAAAAGCCGGAAATATGGCCGACACGGACGAGAAGAGAGAAGTAGACGAAACAGTTGCTGTAGGGCGCCGCACAAGAGGGAAGGTGGAGGAGGAAGTTATCGTCGCTCTGGCAGAGGTCATGGAGACGCATCCTCTACCATCGAGCAATAAGTCCGCGAACGACAGCGGACCAAGGTCGGATTGGGAGTCAGAGTTTACCCAAAGCGTTTCTGGGACGACAGGCAGAAGTAAGTCTATCCCTATAGTTGCCTAAACACACCCCACCTAACATCCAATCCCGTCAAGGCGCGGTTGCACCTCTCATATTCGCATTATCCTCTCAAGTTTTACCCTTCGTCGCAGAAGATAGATTGAGGGCATTGCCTCTTGAGGTTTCGCTTTGCGTCTTGCTTCTCGGCGATTAATATTGACCATGGGCTTAGATATTCCTAAAGTCATTATTAGATACCATTTCATCTGCATTTCGGGATGGAAAAATATTCCAAAGTTTCCCAGAGAGCGCCAGCACCGAAACCATTGGGGTAAGCGTACCACTTCATTCTTTCAATCCTATTTGCTTATTCGGGACAGCTTGGCTCCAAACTTGCTCAGGACCTGACGGCGGCAACTTCCTCTCCGCAGTATCGTTCCGTCAAGTCTCTTGCCGAATTATTCGCGCGTGTGGTCTGGTCTTTCGTGACCGCAAAGAGTCAGCGCCTCTGGCCCGTTTTGAACGAGACGCTTCTCGTCTTCGAAGAGATAGCTCGGAACCTTCAAGACGACTGGAGACACAATCCATGGGTAGACGTTCAAGCAGAAGAAGAGATTCCTGAATCAGCGAGGGAGACTCTCACCCAGGCATGGGGTGTGTTGAAGACCATCTTGTTTGCAAACGTAATGGTGCAACAGAGCATCATCACTGCTGCGATCTATCTTCCCCCACCCTTGTCGAAAACCACATCATCCCTGGAATCTGACGTTACACCGGCTTCCCTTGCTTGGGTCCTCCTACGAACCCTCTCAAACCTCTCGTTTGTCATCACCAAGTTCGGCGGTGTCACCTCTACCGCCCGTGCCTCCATCTTCCCACAACTCAGGTGGTTGTTCTATTCGGCCTTGGATGTATTATCCACCAATCAAGCAGCGAGCGAAAAGTTCGTTGTCAGACTTTGCCAAACCGGGAAACCAACTACAACATCATTGACGTCATCAAAGGTGATGGAGAACGCAAAGATGGCATTCTCACTAGCGTGTATCGAGCAACTAGCCCCGAACGTCGGCGAAGGGAGGGTCCAAAGCCAGATTTTCGACATGTGCATGCCGTGCGTTATTCGCCTTCGCGATGTTCTGATCTGTGTTTCACGAACAGTGCCGCTTCCAGGAACCTTTGGGATCACGAGAATAGGGAGGTTTACGAATCATCGCATTCAGTTGTTCTCGCTTTACTAGCAGCCCATGCACAAAGGGTCGGAGACGGGTCAGGCACCGTTCCTACTGTTGAGATGAGTCCAAGTACAAATCTTAAGAGGAAAGAAAGGGGGCGATCAAATGCGGTAGCACGGCCACTCGCAGAAAGAATTGTCCCATTCTACACCAATTGCCTACTCGAGGTACAATCTCCTTTGTAATGCTGCGGCCCGAGTCTAACGTATCTCTCCGCTTTCCTTGTGTTGTCCCCTTTTCCACCTTAGAATTCTGTGGAAGGTCGGCTGATCAGTGCCCAATTGCGGATCGCCTTTGCGGCCCTTGTTCGGAGTGCGGGATCCTGCGGAACCGTGGATGGTGATGCTTTGGTTTGGTTCTGCATTCAATCTCTCCTTGATGTTCTCTCGACTCTCTCACCCCACGCGACCTCCAGCCCTAACTCGATTGTGCAAGGCGATGTTGAACGCGCACATAGGCTCCGGTTGATGCTGGTGTCGAGCCTTCCCACGATACCATTGAAACTGCTACCAAGAGGTCTTGAAGCGATCAGAAAGTCCATAGCCGACGAACGTGATATGGGTAGAAGGGAAGAATTGGTCGGTGAAGTACTGAAGGAGATTCTTGAGAGGGTTGGAGATAGGGAGAAGGTGATTGTTATGAAGTGGTGGCAGAGCAATCGCGATTCATTCTCCTCTTGAGATCGTCCTAGTTAACTTATCTTGGTCTGTGCTATTGACATGGTTTTCCTGCGCATCCATATATTATGGGAACCGAGTACGCTCATCTGATGCATTGTGATTGAATGAGTTATGGAATAGGTCAGAACTCTATTCTCAAGTCTCTGGTAGTATATCGGCTAGTACACCCGCCTGTCACGCGGGAGAGCGGGGTTCGACTCCCCGCCAGAGAGACTTATTTTTTTCCGCTCATCTACCACACATGCATGCAAAGGACAGATGAGCGTTGATGCTACTCATGATGCATGATCGGCTGACGCCCCGGCGTCGAGAATCCCCATTAGCCGGAGCCTCGAGGGCTCTCCATCGGTCGAGATCCCCCTCTGCACGAGCCTCTGCGCACATAGAACCGAAGGCGCGCATGGGACGTGAGTTCTGTGCGACGCGATAGTAACAGACTGTGCCGGGGTCCTTGCCAATGAGGTGAGTAACCTCCGCTGTTCTCGCACCCGCCTCCAACGGAGGATCGCTGTGTATACTACCACAGGTCTCGGGCGCAATTCTAGAGAGTATCATCCGGCAAGATCGGATTAAATGTTGCCCAAAAAGTTGGGACGAAGTAGTATCCGACAAGTTCGCAAGTGGCCATTACAGCAATTTGCATTACAACGGCTGTACTACGTGAACGCACACCTCTTCTCCGACGAGTGACAGTTTTATGACAGCTTCCATATTTAGGTGATGGGTGGAGTGGGGTCTCAATACTGTGGCTAGGCGGGTCTCTGTGGCCGGTCGTGCTAGTACGTTGCTTTCATTCGTTTGGTTGACCTGACGGGCGCAGTGGCTGGTAATCCAACTTCCTTGCCCGGACATCTCTATCTGCGGGGGAATGTAGGCGCAAAGCCCTCCTCCTAGACAATCCCAGCAACCGTCACAAACCTGCGGAATGAGCAGAGAGGGGTCTCATTGGGGGCTGGGCTCGTAAAAGTATCGAGATCTCGCTCCACCCATCGCTCAAATATGGGAACTGTCATGCAACTGTCACTCGCTCAGGGATCGAGTCTAAGATGCGCGCGTTCACGTAGTGATGCAGACTGCATTACAATGTATGAGTTCAATTGATCGTCTCTTGACCGGAGGGAGAAACAGCCGGTGATCGCCAGTGGTCGAGGAGACTAAAAGGCACAGCCACTGGTATCGCACTCCATCCATGGTGTTCTTCTTGTGATCAAGACACAGGAACCGGCATGGGAATCAGCAAGCCCCAAAAACGAGGATAATAGGGTGGGACCCCGGAAGATAATGCCCCAAGCCCAATGGGGACCCCTAGGCGAGGTAGGGGAAGTCGTTCGAGAAAGAGAGTTGCGAGAGACGAGAAATACCGAAGAACTGTGGCACCGCGCGATGTTAACTGGTATATCGAGAGAGGCTGCTGTGGACGAGGACGTGTAGGCAACGAGGGAATCGTTGGCGAAGGTAGCCCACCTCCGACCCGTCTACTGGGACCAATCTCCATAAATTCATTCGACCATGGACGCCTTACGTGTGAGATCACAGCCGCAACGAAGTCAATAAAAGCCCTCCAGAAATCCCCAAAGTTCTCCCCAGCCTCCTACCTCTCGACCACTTCAAACAACTCAATCCTCTCTCATGGCGATGGTCTGTTAGACCCGTGTCTCTACATGGCCCGCTGCTGATCGTTCTCTCTGTTATCAGCAAACCGAGTCCTCTGTGCCTGTCAACCAGGCCCGCTGCTACTGCTGGTGCTGTCGATGCTGCTGCTATCACTATCAGTGCGGCTGCTGGTGTTGCAGGTGCGGCTGAAATAAGTATGTTGCTCGACGTTGCGTTCGTTTCATAGGGCACATGTTGACTTCCTATTTAACAGCCGCTCTTACAAGCCTGGTGAATCCAAGTGCTACACGCGTACACCATGGCGCATTGTACAACTTCCACCTTTCTTGTTCCGACGTACCACAGCCTTTGAATGACCTGTAAACGTTGAATTCAAACAATAAACTCTTGCAGTCTGTCTCCTGTTATTCTGCGCGATTACTTAAACTCTTGTACACGTTTAAGCGGACCCCAAAACTCATCACCGTGACTCCCTACATTCGATGATCGGGGTTGCGGGGCCCGGTCGATCATTCCGTGAGACTCCTGGTGCCTGACAAGTTTGCAAGTGGGTATCTAGCGTTACAGTAGTTTGGATCACTATGAGAACACGCACCTCGTCTCTGACGAGTGACAGTTTTATGACAGCTCCCATACTTGGGTGATTGGTGGAGTGAGGTCTCGATACAGGCTGTGGCTAGGCGGGTCTCCGTGGCCGGTCGTGCTAGTACGTTGCTTTCATCCATTTTGTTGACCCGAGGGATGCAGTGGCTGGTAATCCAACCTCCTTGCATGGACATCCCCATCTGCCAGGAGGTGTAGGCGCAAAGCCTGGACTCGTAAAAATATCGAGATCTCGCTCCGCCCTTCGTTCAAATGTGGGAACGACTAAAAGGTACAGCCACTCGTGCCGCACTCCATCCGCGGTGCTCTTGTTGTGACCGTGACACAGGAACCGGCACGAGAATCAGCAAGGCCCCAACACGAAAATAATAGGATGGGACTCCGGAAGATAAGGCCTTAAGACCCCGAGCCTACTTGAAGGAAGACCCCTAGACGAGGTAGGGGAGGTCGTTCGGGAAATGGGAAATACTGGGGAGTTGTGGCACCGCGATGTTACAGCCGTTCCGGAAAACCTTGTCCTCAACGTCTTTTTTTTTTTTTTCGTTGACGTTGACGGGTCATACTAATAGGAGGAACGTCAGCAAATCGTGGAAAGTACTATACTGGATTATAACAATCTACGAAAGTGGTAGACCGACATATTCAATTATAACGCATTATAATCGGATATCACCTTCAAAATCCTGAGCGCGGAAAACGGCATATAACTCGTTATAAGCCCGTATAATCCGTTACAAGCCCCTGTAGAGGAGGCGGTCCGATCACATGGTGCTGCAAGGTTATGGCAGACTTTCCACGACTTGCTGATGCAATGTCAAAAATGTAAGGCACCTGCAACCGCCCGGATTTTTGTCCGATCTCGTCGGATTCCCTTGAGTGCGTAGTGTCCGTGTGTAGTTGGGGGGTACAGGCCCTTTGGAGATAAATTTTCTTGTACCGCCCCGCCCCGCCCACCAATAGTATATCGTAAGATCAGCGAAGACCTCGAGAATCGTGCAATCGTCCTGCATTACCAGAGTCTCATCCCAGACGACGTATCTAAGCTACTTGAGACTTCCAATCGGGGTCTATCTAGGTGAAGTAACCAGGCAACGTACGGGTCCGTCGTCCCCCCTCCCACATACCGATCCGGTTGTTCACAAATCCTCAATACCGGGCATGTCCTGTGAAAAATCGTCAGAATAGTAGGCTGTGGTATAACCGAGTGATCAAAGAGGCGGGTGAGGAACGGTTGGGGTGTATCTTCCCTCGCCTGAGCGTGCAGAACCTCCGAGTAAATGTGTCCGGCGATCGAATCGGTTGGCCTAGACACGATGATAAGCTCACACGTACTACCATTGAATATTGAATATTGAATATTGATGGATTCAATGATGAGAGTAACATACCAAACGGTTCAATCTCGAGTTCTTCCACACTGGGACCGTTGGGCGTGTTGAGTTCGTTCAGATCAGCACGATAATAATCCATAGGTTCATGAATCACTAGAGATGGCGTTGGGGGGGAAGAGAGGCGTAGTATATTTTCTTTTCCTCATTGCTACTACTGTCTGTTTACTATGCACTCAGAGGAATCCGAGAAGATCGGACGGAAACCCAAGCGGTGCCTTACATTTTTGACATTCCTCCTATTGGTAGGACCTGTCGACGTCAACGAAAAAAAAAGACGCTGAGGACAAGGTTTTCCGGAACGGCCGTAACTGGTGTACCGAGAAAGGCTGCTATGGACGAGGACGTGTAGGCAACGAGGGAAGGCAGCCCACCCCCTCCTCATCTACTGGGGCTAGTCTCCATAAATCTATTCAAACATGGACGCTTTACGTGAGAGATTACAGCCGCGACAAAGTCAATAAAAGCCCTCCAGAAACCTCCAAAGCTCTCCCCAGCCTCCTACCTCTCGACCACTTCAAACAACTCAATCCTCTCTCATGGCGATGGTCCGTAAGGCCCGTGTCTCTGCATGGCCTGGGGCTGATCGTTCTCTCCGTTATCAGCAAACCGAGTCCTCCGTGCCCGTCAACCAGGCCCGCTGCTACTGCTGGTGTTCCAGATGTTGCTGCTATCACCACCAGTGCGGCTGCTGGTGTTGCAGGTGTGGCTGAAATGAGAGGTACGTTGCTAGACGTTGCGTTCGTTTTATAGGGCACATGTTGACTTCTCATGTAATAGCCACACTCCCCCAAGCCTGGTGAATGCAAGCACTAAACGCATACACCGTGGCGCGTTGTACAACTTCCACCTTTTCTTGTTCTGATGTACCACAACCTTTGAATGACCTGTAAACGTTGAATTTAAACAATGAACCCTTGCAATTTGTCTCCTGTTATTTTGCGCGATTGCTTAGACTCTCGTACCCCTTTAAGCGGATTCCAAAGCTCGTCATCGATGTCATCACTCCCATGGCATTCGATGATCGGGGTCGCTGGGTCCGGACGATCATTCCGTGAGACTCCTGATGAGTCCGTTAATCTATCCGTTGGGCGACTGAATGTCCAGGTGAATCCGATGAGGGCGGGGCGGTAGCATTCTGTCATGAACAAGATAGGGACAATACGCAATCCATGGGAACACTTCCATCCATTCGAGGCCTCACCCACTTCGATTTCTGGGCGCAAGTCTCGGAGCTTCTGCCACAAAGACACCGATAAGGGAGAGGTCATCTCCACCAGGAAGCACGACCTACGGAACGGTGACTTAAGCATCCACGTACGAACGCAACCCTAGATCTTATGATTTGCGAAACCAACCCTCGCAGCACGGCGGCTTGCAAGGCTGCCAGATATTCCGTAGACGAGCCTAGTCCCCGAATAATCCCCGCTCATAATCACAGGGTCCTGATCTTTGTAGTTTCGACCATCGAAGAGGAATCACGCGCGGGCACTGAGGACTACTTTAGTCCTTGCCAGCACGTAAGATGCCTCTCCGAGTTATCCCCGTACTAGGCAACTTCCCATTCTTTCTCATGCCTATACTAAATCAACGTTGATAGATGGTAGGTACCCATCACTCAGTTCTCCTATTCACAATTCAGTGGGCGATGAACGTAAGGAAGAGAAAAAAGATCGCGGCCCACAAAGAGATCCGAACAAGGAGATGATAGGGTGATAAACGAGCTTAAAGCTCCTGCCTAGAATTAATAAAGATCCTAACGTTTCTCTGTACGTTGCTCTCTGGTAATGTCTTGCTTCGGGAGACGACCTTGGGATCCCAGGGGAAAGGTGGGGGCGTTTACCTGAAAATCCTTTTGGTGGGTTTTGCCGATTAATCGATCATTAACCGTTGCTCCAGCACTGTTATGTCACCGGGGGCAGCAGCGGGCTGGGGTTGGCGCTCTCGTTACTACTTGTTGAGCAAGGTGCAGACGTTTCGATCGTCGCGTTTGACGAGGAGGGTCTTATAGCGGCGAGAGAGAGATTGGAGGTTCGTCTAACCACTTCCTCGTGGGTTCGTCAGAAGACTGACGAACTATCCCAAGAGCGTTAGACAAACCCGGGACCAAAGATTCGCCGAGTACAACTACGACCTGACTTCTGCAGAGGCTGTGCAAGATGCACTGCGAGCGGTGATGAATGACCACGATGGACGGGTACCGGATGCCACGTTCCTCTGTGCAGGCGGCGCCACGCCCAAATTCTTCGTTGAGATGACCAAGGAAGACTTGACCCGCGGGTTGGAGATGTCGTATTGGATACAGGCCTGGACAGCTTGGGTGCGTCTGTTCGTCCTCCGTGATCTGATAATACATCTAGCTTACCCCGCTCGGCTAGGCGGTGAGCCAAGAAATGATTAGGACTCGCAAGAAGGGAAAGATCTGTTTCGTCTCTTCAACGCTAGGATACATGTCCGTCGTCGGATACGCTTCATACGCTCCAGGAAAACACGCTCTTCGAGGTCTCGCCGATACCCTCCGCTCAGAATTCAAGCTGTACGGAATCGACGTCCAAATCTTCTTCCCTTGCACGATGTACACTCCTGGTTACGAACGCGAAAACCTGACCAAACCGGAAATCACCCTTAAGCTGGAAGAATCGGATCCCGGGCTGACAGCGATGCAGGCCGCGCACGGGATGCTTAATGGTGTGTACTGGTTTCGTGACTTTGGTGGGAAGTGACGTTTTCATTGAAGAGCATGTGGGAGTGAATTAGGAATCAAAAGTCATAAAAGTCATATCACCGGAGATTGGATTACGGAAATATTTCGCGCATCAACACAGGGTTCTTCACCCGGTCATTTCTTCCTGAAGGATTGGGGATTGAATGTTTTGGGAACTGTGAGTAACTTCGCGCTATATACGGTCGCACTCGAACTCAATCGCATTTCTCGACGTAGCTCGTCTTACCTCTATGGAGGATGTATGTCGACATGACCGTCACTGGTCATGCACACGAACACGATGCGTATCTCACAGAACGAAAGCTCCGCGATTGAAATGGGCGACCGTGCTTCGTTTGCCGCGCAACCTCCGTCGAAATTACCGATCAGCACCGTGGTTTTGCTCTCAGGACTGGTGCCCGGCGCTTCAAGTATATTATTTGGTTACTATTTAAGAGGAGAAGCATTCGTGAGAAACGTCACTGTCATGTAACTGGGTCTTCCATTTCTATTGCGAGACACGTCTGGGCCCTGTCGAAGGGTGCTAGTTCGCGAAGAAAACGATATGTTGCCTACAGTCGCCGTAATTTTGGCGGGAAAGAAATGGAACAGGCACCGGTTGAAAGAAGCTTTATAGAAGATTGGATGGCTGTCAAGGATTTGTGTGACCCACGAGCGTTGGAAGCACACTTCATAATGTCAAAGAGCTCGGTTTCACCCGGTCGGGGGGAGGGATAGATTCTGTTTGTGCTCGATCCAAATCGCACGATACACAAACAGACTTGGGATGTACTGCCAACGTGGGTGTGCATGGGCCACCTATATCGGTCCTTTTAGGGGAACAGACAAAATTTTAGAGTTTGACAAGTAAAACCCCGGACTTGAGGAGTCACCCAGGTCAACCTTCGCTCCTGAGAGTTCCGTTGTCGTGGACAACGGACACTGTACATTTGCCTGTGGGAGCACGGGGGGAACTCAGAATGAGCAACCGCGAGAAACTTTGCCCCCACAGTCATGACGGATTACCAAATTTTCGAAAATCCCGCGTCATCCGGGGCGGGATCGCAATTCTACAATTCCCGTCGCCCAGCCCGCCTAGCTCAATCATATCCGTCAAACTCTTAGCTTCACGCGGGTAATCTGAAGGCTGCGAGTTCGGCCATCGCCGCAGGCTAGCTGCTTGACCTTTCCCCCTTCCTTGTTTCCTTTCTCGACGATCAGGCCAGGAAATCAAAACATCATGCATCATCCGCCACTATATGGAGATCTACTATGGCCGTCCTAGATACTTTGTCAAAAGGTTGATCACTCCACGCCGAGGCACATCGTATACTCGTAGACCGGTGCATCACCCATCACCAGTTAATTGCTCAAATGTATATGTGAAGCCTTCGAGGTTCGGCAGAGCTATTTCCCATGCTTTGATTACTGACAAATCAAGCAACACTTGAAAACCGCAAACAGCATCGCCCAGGCGTTGACCTAACTGTGGCGCTGGTATTGTTCCTGTGCCATTTATACGCGTCCATTACAACAGAGAATAATGGGTTCATCGTATGATCAGCTTCTTGATAGCAAAAGCTCCGCGTTTGATGTTTGGTTTTGCTCTGGGGTTTTTTCAGCGATACGATACGCTATCAACTAGCCTAGATGTAACTTGATACGTTGCCAGGGCTTCAATGTTGGAACATCCTCAAACACACCCGAAAACACACCTCCGAGTGCGGGTAAAAAAGCCAAAGAAGGGGGTCAGCTCGCAAGAAAGTCAGCAGACGAAAAAGTAATCAACTAGCCCACGGCGAGGGTCGAACTCGCAGCCTTCAGATCGCCCGTGTGCGCTAAGAGTCTGACGCTCTATCCGATTGAGCTACGCGGGCCGGTATCAATTTCTTAATTTTAATTACCATATCCTTTTTTTCCCTCTAACTTTAGTAAAGTGTTTCACCGATCAGCAGCACCTCTGCCTTCCACTCCTGACCTCCACTTCGATGCTCCCTCCCCCGACATGAACAACATTCCTGGCCTTGTCTCGCGATATTATTTGAGTCGTTCTTCCATCCGTTCTTTGCCGGGGTCATGTTTCAGCCTCTCGCTAGGCTGCTATTTGACTGCCGCATGACCGAGAAACAGCACACACGAAGGTAACACCTCTTCGCTTAGCTGGTTCGTTTCCGCTCGCATCTTCTAGGCTCCTTGGTACCCGTGCACTTCACTCAAACTTAGATTATATTTCGCATCTAGCTCTTTGAATCAGGGTCGGTACGCGCTGAACTCGGTTAAGCAAGCATTCGGCAACTCCCTATTCTAATGCTTCCGTCATCCATCACGACACGGCAAGCGGCGAGAAAATGGATGTGGCATTGGGCAAGGCCATACATACATCCTGAGGGGTTCCGTATCCTGTTTTATTGTACGTTATGTTGGGTTTCGCGGGGCGGCGTTTTGATTTTGGGCGACGCGGCGACGGCCCGACGGGTGACCTCCGATCGCTCTTGGATGTTTTGCTTGTATCTATTCAGGTGGTGGCGGCGAAACGCAAGGTTACCGTTTTGAATCAGTCAAACGGTCGGCGTCCCGACGGCACAACGGCCTACCCACAGGCGTATCCCAAACCTCCTACCCGCATCGTGAGTGTCTCGAAAACTCATTGATTTCGTATCCTACCCTATATCGATCCCCTTGGGACACTCTCAATTCAAACCTTGCAGGTGATTTGAACTGCCGTAGGGTGATTTGCACGGTGGGGGCACGGGTTTAATGGCGAACCCTTCTCGGTCGTCTGATATGATGATATGTTGATCCCTTGTTCTAATCAATCGTTCCGTACGATGAACCCGCTCTTAGCTGACCATAGTCTTACTATATACCGCAAACGTTTTGCAATCTGAATCAGCCCAGGGTCTGATACTCCAAACCCTCGGCCTGGGTATCGTTGTCTCAACCTAGACGGTTTTTCCTCGGGTTTACCGTGTTTCATCGAGCAATTCCTCGGGAGAGAAGAACGGGTGTATTTGATCTGCATGTGCATGGGACGCACGAAACTGACGGCTTGTTCGTGAGGAAGACCTGGTCCGTGGAACGGAAACACAATCCATACTACCCCCCCCCTCACTTGTTACTCGTTACAGGTACACTCTACGACCTTAATCCTGATCCAACCCTGATCTTCTCGATCCCTACTTACCTCAGGTATAAGGACAATCTTCCCGTTCAAAGGGGAAAAAAGAAGCAGCAGAAAGAAAAAAGATCGCCAGGATACGTTTCCGAATGTACATCGAAGTAACGTACGTTAACACGGAGTCCCTCTAAGTACGTCTGGATTTTCTTTTTGCATCCCTGTTCATCGGATGACTCGTGAAACGTAAGCGTGGCGCGGCCAGGAGGATCGCAACGAGGTTGATAAGCCGGAACCCAGCGAATGGGATGATTCTCCGAGTTACGAGGCGACCTAAAGAGATCGTCGCATATCATGCCTCGGGTCCCATACGCATACAAACCGCGCACCCGTACAAGTCGTCTAAATTCCAGGGTTTCCGACCACGATTACTCCACAAACAGGAACATGTGTTCGTGCGTGCTCGCTTTCATATCAAACGCGAATGCGTGGTATTATACCCACACGAGACGATCGTGGCCCTTAAGACTTCATCACAAAATATGACAGGTCACCCTGACATGACGTTACGCCCGTCATTTCATTGTTTCGTGGCATGTCGCGAAGTGGTCACGTACCTCCACTCGTTTGTGACGGGATGCCCGTGATAGGCAACGGTATTGACTGACACGACCCTACCGTGACCTATCTGATACATCCCACACACGTACGATACCGACGTACGAAGGAGCGGCGGTACCCGCTCGCATCACAGCGTACAGCCTGGGAAGCACTTATCACGACCACGGGGGTCCTTGGTTTCGCCCCTTGGGTCCAGATCCTCATGATTTGGTAACGTGAGGTTAGGTATCCACGACTAAGGGCTTCTAGTCTGCGGAACGTACGGACCAGATAGCTCGATAAGGAGTCCTGACGTGTCTGAAGTGTACGTGTACGAACGTTAGCCAAAGGGCGCGTGTGGTGATCTCGTCGACTGTATGTGGTTGAAGGCGCGGATTCATCCGGGATTGATTTGCGATAAGCTCGTGTAGTACAGATCAGCTTTTTTTCCCGTGCTGGTGCCGCCCTATCTCTGCTAAGTATACCGTGTTGGTGGCACCTCGTTGAGCCGATGTCGTGCCTGAGGCACCAATCTATCCACAGGGTCGTTATGATGGAGAGAGACAGAAAAAAGAATCCTGGGAACTTTGCTCGCGATCTTCGGCACGGAGAGGGAGTGCACGATGCGGCTTGAAAATCCTTCTCATGAGAAGCCGTGAGTCCGAAGGAGCCCAGGAGGGGTTCGGCATGTCGTTCGGTCGATGTGTCAACGAGTAGCCCCGTAAACTAGTAGCGACGGGGAATCATGAAGAATCCAGAGGAACGTGAGCAGCTGACCGGGGGTAATCCAGACTTACCACTCGGATGTCTCCAGTCCTGTCTCTATCCCTCCTCCTCTGTGGAAGTAACACGGGGTTCCTGTCATCCGGTGTGAAAGGATTAATATAAGCAATGATTGTGCAGACAAAGAACGGTCCGAGGAAGCTCTTCGATTCGTATTTCATATCAATTCAGTTCGAATTTGAAAAAGAAATGCCAGTTGAGGGCTTGATCGATCTTCCCTCATATCCCAAACGCTTCGGGATTACTGCTATACCGCCTCGATGTCGTCCCCCACTTACCGAAGCACTGAGGCCGAGCTGGGTCTGCGAGGAGAATTGCTGAGTCTTGGGTAACTAATCCTTACGTGAACAAAAACGGGCGGGTTATCTGTAGGTATCCCGGCATCCCCGCGACTGCGGTGGGGAAGGACGAACTGTATTCATCAAGCTATGGATCCGGATACTTATAAGCACCTTATACATAGAGACGGTGGCTGCGCGTATTCTAGCCCGGTTTCATCTCACACGCCTTCCCTACTACTACTTTTTATTTTTTCATTTCCGTCGTATGCTGTCAACCCCGGATACGAAGATGTCGCAAGGGTTATTATGTACGAATGTATACAGTAGTAGGGATGGAAACTCCAACGAATAGCAATGCGCCGCGAGTAAATGAATACAGCACAAATGTCTCTGCTGTGTTACATAGGCTGTGTACACACACGCATCCCGAGACAAATTCTTCCTAGAGTCTTGAAACCGAAGCGAAGAGAGTTTCACTAGATTATTGGCCGAGAGGGAGGAGGATCCGGATACACAAACGAAGAATCCGCACCTTCAAAGTTATCGCGCCCATCCGACACAACCGAAAAAACTCGAAACCCCAGATATCGCATTTGGTACCCCCATGTAAGCCGAACTAAAAAAAGGTTTACACGCATGTGTATGGGGATGTTATAATTGTAATGTATAAGCGTTATGTGAACTTCCGATACTATGTGTAACGGCAAACGATGCAAAACGAAGCGCAATCGACAACGACAAAGAGTGAGGTAGAGACAAGGCAAGACGACATGATACGAGATCAAAACGAACGAAGAGAGAGAACAAACGACAACGAGCACTTGAAAATCATGCTACAAGAGAAAGAAAATTGCCATACAAAAACAAGGGTAAGGCGGAAAGGAGTCAATCATCCTCTCGTAAACTGTTACACGCCTAGGAACCATCTGACACCTGTTGTGATCACAGGAGAGGGAAAGGGGAAAAAGAAAACGTCCGGGCATTCTGACACGGGAACGTTGTTAACCCATCAACCTATTTTACATCAGTTGCTGGCCCATATGCTCCAGGGTGAACCCACACGGTCACCAGCCTCTGATCTACCAAAGTTCCGAACCCCAAATACCAAGGGGTCATTGGGTCTAGAAGAGAGACCCACGGCCTGGAGAATGCAATCAGGCGATGTAGCGGCGGCACATCGTAACGCAATGGAGAGTATCCACTGTCAGACATCAAACAGGCGGGCGACGGTTGCTATTTGTCGTCGTGATAGATTTGTACAAAACAGATCCATAGAGACCACAGGAGACGGGAAGAGAGCGGGGAATGGGAAGAACGCTTGTGGAGTGATACGGCATGTCCTGAGTGAGGGAGATAGGCGGAGATTTCGTGGTGAGCAATAACCCGACAAGTGGCTATAAATCGTCCGCTCACCTGAATGAAAATCATATACCGCCAACGAGATTCAAGGAAACGTGTGGTGATACACAACGTAAGAGCAGAAAAACGGCGGGAGGCAATCAAGTCACCGAGGACGGTGTTGGGGTTGCCTGTGCCTGAATTGATTTGAGATTAGGGATTGGGTGTATCTCGTGACTGGGTGAGACCCATAAGGATTCCTGGAGAGGATGTTTGGATATACGGTGGGTGTCGATAAGGAGAGAGACAAGTTTGAGAATGTCCTTCGCTTCTTGGAGCCCCGGTCGGCAGAAGAGGAGGTTAAGGGGAAGCCATCATCCGCATCATCGTCGTCATCACTCCGCTTGCGTTTTGCGGCCGATCGCGAGGTGCAGTAGGGAGGGTGGGAGAGGTCTTGATCTTCGCTTGGAAGGTCGAATTGGAACTGAAGGTTGGCTAGAGAACGGTACGGTCTTGGCTTTGGTACCACGATGGGGACATTGCAAACCACGTTCAGATATTGGGGCGAAGGTGAGCCATCTTCGGACGTGAGTGATGATTCCGAAGGTGATGGAGAGATGTCTTGTAGGGTAAGGTTGAGGCAAGTTCGAAGAAACGGAAAGAGAGGTATTTGTAGGACGTACCTGCTTGGGTGAAGGGGGGCAATTGATCCATTGTCCTGGGGTGGTTATATGGTTGAAGGAGAAGGGGAAGGGTGATGAGGTCGTTCCTCCACTGGGAGAAATGGGACCCAGAGGCATTGTATAACCAGGTAGCCTGGTCTTGGCTTAAGAGGAGGGATTGCATTGTTGCGTGAGAGGGAGGGAGTGAGGGAGTGAGTGAAGGGAGGAGACGGAATGGCTGGGGGTTATATAACTGGAACACCTTGTCCAACTCTCGGCCATCGCCTGACCCAGACAGACAGGGGGGGTGCCCTCAATCTCATCAGCACCTCCATTCAGCGAGAGGAATCAAAACACCGAGTGGCCGACTGCCGAGATTATCCTCACCCTCCAATTTCAAACGGGCAACAGCACCGCGCACCTGTCCATTTTCTCCTTTCCTTCCCTTATCCTTACCCACCCGCGCGTTGTTATTTCCAACCCTCGCGTGATTGACGGCCTCTCGGATTCGCCATATTACTACTACGACAACAAGCGACCGCCGAAACCGATGTTTCCGTCAACTTCCTCTACTATTCGTTTCATCCACCGCGTCCGAGGTTTCGCTCACAGCTCCGTCCCCCGCGAAGCCCTACCCGTCCCGCAGCTACCTTACTTCATTCAAAGAAACTCAAGGGGTTCCATCCCCGTCTACACCGACATCCGCAACGCCGGTACCCGTTACCTCGTTCTCATTCGTAACGTAGAAGGAAACGTCAATGTATGTGCCCACTTCCCCATTTTCCTTTCTATCCACTCGCACGCGTTTTATAATTGGAAAACACGGGAAACACCACCCGTTATTCATGACCACCTGACGTATTCCTTTGCATGTTTCGCATATGAATGCCGGTCGTGTTTTCGAGTCTGACCTCGTGATCCTGACGTCTAACTCCCTCCCTCCACAACGTATAGGCGCTGGCGGGCGACATAAAGGCCTCGTTGTTCCCTCAGGGTTCACCGGAAGCCCAACGACTCAAGCTGGACATCGTCAGGCAACGGCATATCGTCCTACGCGGGGGAAGGTGGAAACACCACGTCACCAATTGGCTCAAGGAGAAGGGCTTCTGAACCTCCGCACTCCGGGTTCTATCCCACGCGTTTCATTGAATGATTACTACATTCAACGCTCGCAGTTGTTTTTCTGGATTCCTATATCCCCTCAATACATCCCCCTAACCCGTTCGCGAACCGCCTATCACCTCATCTCACCCGCGCAGATCTGTTCAGATCGTCTACACCTATGAACCGGTCAATAGGCCGTACCATCCCTCGAGGTTCTGCACCCCATCTTCATTTCCCGATCACGGCCTCTCGAAAAAAGGGAAAAAAAGTAGAGATCCTACCCCAAACCCAGTACACCAATACAATTCAAGATAACCTCAGTAATCCGTAACCCAAGAACTTAATGGAACGCGTTTCTTCTTCTCCCGCCGCTCCGAATTGCTTACTCACTCATCTGTGGGTGTTCTGCAACTATCGCCAGTACTGTTGGTCATCAGGGGTCTTTTTTACGTGTTTGTTGGGTATCTATCGTTCTTCCGGGATTATCTCGTGAGTCCACACAATCATGCCATCACACCACGTTTTTTTGCGCATCATGCCAAGCTTCCTCGGTACCCGTTATCAGGATTACGAACACCCAGCATATGTGCGCATGTCATGCTGGAGGAACATCCATACCCACGCGAGGTAAATAACTTCATGAGTTCCCCGCCACACTCGCGATATTGGACGACAGTCTTTGCCCTGTGGAACGGGTGATGGACTCACGAAGTAGCCTCATTCACTCGAGTGCGTTCGTATGGCGTATATACACGAGCCCCGCGATACGCACACCAATCGTGATCTTGACCGGACGCCAGAACGCGGGGCCTTGTACTCCCGTCTAAGTTCTTATTTCTCCGCGTCAGTTGTGCGCCCTAGGTATGCGATATGGCTGTGGTGTTCTGGTCCGGTCTGTGCCTGGTGCTCTGATGTGAAGTATAGAACATGGGGTCGGGACTCAGATGTTTGACGTGAGATGTTGATGGAAGGTCTGCAAAGTCTAGACGACATTCAGATATTGGAAGAATTCCTCTTCCCTTCGGGACAATTGGATGGGTTCCAGTCTGCTCTCTCGTGACGCGAATCCCATTCAATCAGAGAGCGTTTCCGAGATTTCTCCTCGTTCACGACAGGTTCGATACCCTACTATTCTGTTCTGGCGAGGACAACCGCGCGTAGCTGCTCACCTTGTATCCAGGGTCGGGCATATGCTTGATACTTCGGGAGAGAATTTGTTGTAGAAAACTGACGCAGGGTCGTGACGTTGCACACCATTCGTAAGATATTTCAATTTTGACTTGACGCCAGAGAAATGATTGACGCCACAGGCACCGCGGAATGAGATCATGAAATCACGGGCTTTCCTCGGTATTCCGCTTAGGGTCACCCCCCAGAACAGAGGTAAAAACGCAGATGAAAATCGGTCTCCTTTGAGGTCTTGGGGATTCCATGGGATTGTGTCGGTCAGGAGAGTGGTATTTTCCCGTCTGTACGACCTATTGGGTTCCCCCCAGCGTTGACCTGGTTGAGGGCAAACCCTGAGACCTGATGGGTGTGATTATATGATACCGGTCTCACGCTTGGTTTCGGTAGCATTCTATGATTTGTACTCCGAGTGCTCACAGTCCCACGAACGTGGTAAGCACTCCTTCGGAATTATCGCCACATGCCATGAGCGATCAATGCTATCAGGACGAGAATAACGGTCTGGTTGGGAAGAGTTTCGTGAATCACCGCCACCGCAATTCGTTTTTGAATGCTCAAGGATGTTTGGAATTAGCTTAGGCGCGAAGCGCATCACCGACGGTACGTTTTATTCGTCGTCCGCGCTCGTGTTTTGGCGTTTGGGTGTTTGAGTGTTGAGTACTTGTGTCAGGGTTCTCATTTTTTCTCTTTGTTTTTGAAAACCTTGTTGCGTAGGCCAAGGATGTGCGCATTTACGCACCCATAGGCGGAATGATTGATGCGAGGGTTAGTACCAGTGATGTACTACCATCGGTAGTTTGGTCGTTTGATTTCTTTGTGTGATTTGGGGCTTTGCCCTTCATCGATTCATTACCAAGGCTAGGCCGGGCAGGTATCACACAGTTAATTATGGATGCGGGATCCTCGGCCTACTCCCAGGCCACTCTGTGGTATGGAAGCGTAATCAACGTTCAATAATCTATCTCCGTACATGGTGATGCGATCGAGGTGCGGACGCACTCGCGATTCGCTTAGATCCAACAGTGTACTGTTCGTTATCGTGGTTTGGCCTAGAGAGGAATTTCGCAGGGTGGGGTGGGGAACGACCTACCAGTTAGCCAGATAGCCTTTCTTCAGATTCCAAGAATCGTCATACGTTTGTCGTGAGCGAGGCAATTAAGCGCTAAGGAGTGAGCGTAGGTTTCGATACGGACATGGATAGTGGATGGGTAGGGTTAAGAATGGCCAGTGCATGAGTTTGCAGGTTCGCGAATTCACTTACCGTTGTATAAAGGTTGTGATTGCGATGCAAACTCGCGCTGGGAACCTTATAAACCTATCACAGGAATCAGGGCCTCCGCGCTTCGGTCTCATTCAGACCATTCGGCGCGATTTTGGAGGATTCATTTGGGCGGCCGAAACATATGCACACTGCATTCTTTTGTATCGGCGAGGACGGTTAGGTTACAGGTGTGCATTGACTTACTGATGAGTTGTGATCACTGGACAGCCAAGTTTGTATTCTGCATCGTGTGATAAAATGATCCCGAGGACGTGTACCGTGTACGTGCTCACCCACGTATACATCGAGCACCGAGCGCAGAGTAGAGGTCATTTACACGTCAGGCCCTCCACTGGGCCCAGCTGCGTCCAGCATTCAGACATTCAATATCCATTGTTTGGCCGGATGTGGGAACGGTGTACACGCCCAATTGCGGATAAGTAATCGCATTAGTCTCGTCGGATTCAATGGCGATAGGAACGGGTCGGGACAGGACGATCCTCGACGTCATCCACGGTGATGGTGACGTGTCTACGTCCGGTAAGTGGTGGACGTGTTCGAACGATTCCAGAAAATGGTGCAAGACGACGCACCTCACCACGCACGCCAGTATAACACAACTTTTTTTTACTGTGATCAAAGGATGGAAGACGCGGGCTCGGATTTTCCTGTTCCACGCAGCAAACGCGCTATTTTCAGCCAGAAATGATAATCCGATAGGTAGCACCGGGGACGGTGAGTATTCGTGATATGATAAGTAGGACCACGGGATTGATGGCGTGCGCACAGCCCAAGGAAACGCAGTCGAATTTGAGTGGTGGTTATTCAGCGCGCCTGGTCAGCCCGGACCCGGTTGTGACTGCGGCGGGAGAGAGGTGCCGTGAAAGCGGCGATCTTTTTTTTTTTTTTAAACAAAGCGGCGATCATAAGCATCCTGTCATCCTCCGGACCCCCCACCCCACCACGGACCACAGACCGAGTGCACTTGTAGTAAGCACTGTAAGTATAGGATGGCTTTCGATAGCGGGCGTTTCTGCGATCTGAGACTAGCAACGCCCGAAAAGATTTTCGGAATTGCAAAGCTTACATATCGCATCGCTTTTCCTGGCTGTCCGCTCCACGCTGACCGATGACCCCTCTTATTCAATAGGCGATCTGGGCCCTTCCGCGTTCCTTTTGGCCCTTATACCCTTATACTTGTGTCTTGGTGGTAAATGGTGCGTCCCTAACCCTGCAGAGTCTCACGCTAACGCGACTCGACATTATAATCCTAGTGCGTACGCAGTGGATGATACTAGTATAGGGTGGATCGTCGTCGTCGACAGTGGACTTTTTCTTTATCCATTCCCCCACAATCCCCATTCAGAACCTCCGAATGTGAGTCGAAAAGCGCGAACTACGCGTACACCAACTTTGTGACCTCCCCCCCTTCTTCCCATCCAACCGGGGACTGAGTTGTTCACCGCCGAACTTCAAGTAGTTGCGCTGACTGCGAAAACGGAGAGGCTGCGTCGATAGCTAGAAGTCATAACGAACTTTCAACGCGAACCCAAGTCTGATTCTGATCTATCGTCTCGTTCTTTTTATTTGCCATGGAAACCACCCTTTACTGACACTAGCCGCGAATTCAATAGGGTTAGGGGGTCCAAGGGAGCGGTCGTGCGAGTGTATATCGTGCGCCATGGCGAGACTCAGGAGAATCGGGACGGGATAATTCAAGGCCAACGAGACACGTCCCTGAACGCGACTGGAATGGAACAAGCGAGGATGGTCGGGGAAGCTTTGAAGGATGCAAAACTTGGCATTGCGTTCTCGAGCGACCTGAGCAGAGCAGCAAAGGTACGAGGGTCTAATCAGACAAGGATGTCAATCGTTATCTGTTCTTTGGATGAAAGGAGAGAATCCGTTTCGTCCCCTATTGGTATACCGTATCGTGGTTCGTGGCGTGCTTCTGGAGGGGATTGGCTGACGTGTTTTCACCCAGTAGACGGCCGAAGCGATACTCCTTCATCACCCAGGAATCAGTCTCCACAAGCAGGTAGAGTTGAGAGAACGGGTACGTACGTATACATGTATATGATCCATTGCTGAAACTGACAGTCTCACTGAACGTGCATTCATATCGGCACATTTCAGGGCATGGGGGAGTTGGAAGGGAAACGCGCGGATGTGATACTTGGCCGTGCACCAAGAGTCATGGAACCGATTTCTAAGATGACGGCAAGGGCGAACGTTTGGTGGTATGAGGCAGTGATAGCGTGGATAAAAGCCCAGGACGCCGTCGAGCCGGTGAATGGTCGAGAAGCGACCAAAGGGCGAAGGGATGTCCTAATTGTCTCCCACGGTGGTCTCATTGGTATCCTGTTGCGGAACCTCTGCAAGGGGACGGTACGAGTGGAGAAAGGCGTACGGCTGGCGAAGTGCATGAACGCATCGATTACTGTCATCGAGATTGACTCAACTTCAGGGAAAGGGAAGATGATCCGGTACTCAGACGTATCTCACCTGACAGGACCGATGGTAGAAGAGAACGTCGACGTACAGAATGTCGATGCACTGCCAAATGAATGAGGACGAGGGTGGAAGGGTTTGCGGTTTGCTGTGTGGATGTCCCGGATCTGTAGCCGTTGCCAAGAGTTTCTTGGGATAGAACGTGTGATGGAATCATGGGTGTTTGCGGGATGGGTGATGAAAGAGCGCCCGAGTTTTGCGGGACGGCGGGGTACCTATATCGGGAAGTGGGGATCGACGTGTATTTGAATCCGTATGGTGACGTGCAATTTTTTGTTTTTTGTTTTTCACTTCTGGTCATTTCGGATGTGTAGCGACTTGCTTCCAACGGGAATTCCCGTGTTTTGTTGGCGTACAAGGGCTTGGCAAAGGCGCAGCTAGGAGGGACTAGGCAACGAGGCTGAGTAACCTTTGAGACCGTGCTTTCGGGTATTTCATCATCTCAGCATCTATGAGAACCTTCGATCGACTGGGGGTGATCCACGTGACCTGGACCTTAACACAGCCTCGCGCCAAGGCGGCCAAGAGATTTTCGCCTTTACTTATTAGCTTCGCGTTCCTGTCCGAGAACGCTTCTCTACCCCACCCACACTCCCTCCTGTACCATTCTTCCCCTCTACTAAATCATCTCCCCGACCCTGTTTTTCTACACCCTCGAATGCCTCCAACCAACAGGACGCCCCTCCTAGGGAACGGTCGTGGTAATAATGGTCATTCACGCAGACTTTCGTATAAGGAGCGTATCGTTAGCATCTTCAGCATACCCGAAGACCAACCTGGATGGACACGATCCTACAAATTTTTCTTCTTTGGATCTTGGCTGAACATCCTGCTCGTCTTTGTCCCTCTGAGCTTCGTATCTCATCATCTCGATTGGGATGCTGCCTTGAGGTTCTCGTTCAGTTTCATCGCTATTATGCCTCTCGCAAAGGTAATGTAACCCCACCCTCCGCCGGGCCGTGGGGGCTTTTTTCGTGTCGTTTCCGGCGATTAACTAATCCTTCTTCGGGTATTATAGTTGTTAGGGGTTGCGACTGACCAGCTATCATTGAAGCTCGGTCAGACACTCTCTGGTCTCTTGAACGCTTCTTTTGGAAACGCGGTTGAAATTATCGTCGGCGTTGCCGCTCTCCTGCAAGGTACCGCATCCCGCTTTCCTTCCCCCTCTTGTTAAGTTTTTATGTGTGATTGCATTGCTTACACGACTCTAAATCGTTCAGGCGAACTCAGGATCGTTCAAACTTCGGTAAGTCGACCTTGCGTTATCCGAGGTGATGTCACGGTGAAACTCACCACAGCATTCCTTACACAGCTGCTCGGCTCCATCCTCTCGAACTTGCTCCTTGTTTTAGGATGCTCCTTCTTCGCTGGCGGTTTGAAGTATCCAGAGAGCAACTTCCAGGTCACTGCTGCGCAAAACGCTACCTCCCTCATGACTCTTGCGTGTATCAGTGAGTGTTTTTTCGGTTTCCCCATATTTCCATTTCGTTGAGACACTCCACACAAGCGCTCGTCATACCTGCCGCCTATTTCATGTCTCAGACTGTCGACGAAGGCGGCTTCCATCTGTTTACCAAAGCCGTCCAACCTGGCGCGATCGAAGAGCACTACAAATCAGGCCTTCTCATCATCTCCCGAGGAACCGCCATCTTGCTTCTTTTCGTCTATGCTGCTTATCTCGTCTTCCAGCTCAAGACCCATGCCTTTCTCTTCCAAGCTCGTGAAGGTGAGGAAGAAGTGGAGGAGTTGGAGATGACCCCCGTCGCTGCCGGAACTGCTCTCTTGATGGTCACGGTCGTCACCTCCTTTGCTGCTGACTACCGTGAGTGAACCCGTTCCCCTCATGCCTGATCGTCGCCCTTAATCATCGTGTACAGTCGTCGCTTCCATTGAGGAGACTGCGGAACGGTACGGAATCCCTAAACCTTTCATCGGTCTGATCTTGCTGCCCCTCGTCGCCAACGCCGCTGAGCACTTCACCTCCGTTTGGATGGCCATGAAAAACAAGATGGAGTTGACCATTGGAATCTGCGTCGGTAGCTCGATCGTACGTTGTCTAATCAATCTTCACGAGCTTCATCACTTATCGATACTCTGCTACAGCAAATTGCTGCTTTCGTTATTCCATTACTCGTCATCGTTGGCTGGGTCACTGGTCATGACCTCACCCTCTTCTTCGCCAACTTTGAGACGGTTACATTATTTGTTTCCGTCCTCTTAGTGAACATGTTGATTCAAGATGGAAAATCCAACTACATGGAGGGGTTGATGTTGATTACTTTGTATCTTGTTGTCGCTCTCTCATGTAAGTCTCTGTATCGATTCATCGTGCCTTTCTCGTGCTGATCAGTATTCAGTCTGGGTTTCGTAATCACCCTATATAAAAGAACTCATATGGGCGTCGCCCAGCACATCAACCCGGTATGTCTTTTACCCTAACTCCTCAGCATTAGCATTGGTTTATCTCATCGATTGCCAGTCCACGTAGTTTCTTTCACCCGATGCGATACACCCTTCCACCATAATCTGTCTTTCGAATTTCCCACTGCGTGGCCAACACATTCACTAGGGGACACATCGTATTTATTTCATTGTTGTACCCGATGTCTCTCATTCCGATTCTGTCTTTGCCGCTTGCTAAACCTCTCCCTGTTTCCTTGCCTAGAACACTCTTGTGTCGAGAAGTCTTCGTTTTCTCTATCGCTTTCTTGCTACGATACGTTCGTGGGATGTATACTGTGTCTTGTTTTCCGCTTGGTTACTCCACTCAGTTGAAGCGCCGCCGCTGCCACCGTCACTCTGCCTCTGTATCTTCCTTTTCTTCATCTCTTCATATCGGTAATCCGCTCTATTACTGGTACTCTCGTCCCTCTGTTGCGATATTTCCTGTGAAATATACACAATTCGCGCCCTTCGGATTTCTGGATATCGTCTCTGGAGCGACGTCATCTCGCGTGATTTGGTGAGTCAAGCCACATCAGCCACAGAATGAAAAAGGGACAAGGTTTTGATTGGCTTCCTTTCCAAGATGAGAACTTTCTGACGCGGCATCTGCATTCTTGATTTATGATCGAGAGAGAGGCTTGGGCGCCGTTTTTCGGTCGATCACCGTTTGTAAGTCAGAGCTTGTTTCTATTCTTATACCGTCATGATCTCATTGTCATCCCTGTGCCTTCGTCGAAACTAATTATAGCTCTTCCATTCCGCCTCAGTCACGGTCGTGTGCACATATAGCCTCGTCTGTTATGAATTCGAGAGGGAGGGATCAAGGAGTTCTTCGAGAGCGGTTGATTAGAAAAGCTAAGGTGAAGACCCCCCCTCGCTGTAGGGGTTTGAATATCCATTCGTGGTGGCTCCTAGAGTTCCTTTTCTCTCAGTTTCAGAGAGAAAGGATCTATAGGAGCCGTTACGATGGGTATTTAAACCCCCTTCGGCGAGGAGGGGTCTCACCTCAGCTGCTTTCGTGCCTCTCCTTATTGCTTTTCCTTTGCGCACTTGATTCCCCCACCCACATATTATCTCGCTATTATCTGTCGTGTCTGCTATGTCTGCTATGATGTTCTCTTCTCCCATGTCTGCCCGTTTCATCCAGTCTGGTCCGGATCCTCAGGAGATCCCCTCTTCTTCCTCATCCACATCCATGTCCGCCTCTACTTCTGCCTCCACCTCCACCGCATACGAATTCGGCGTCGAGATGGGTATTATCCCTTCTGCGACGATGCTCCCAGCCCCAGTTCAGGTTCAAGCTCCGATCCAGTACCCCTCTATACCTTTCGTCTCCGCTCGTGCGAGAATCTCCGAGTTCGAAAGGCTCCGTGAAGAAATTCGGGAGACGGAGATGGTTAGGGAACAACAGGTGGAGAGGTTACATGCTTTAACTAGTGAGGTGTCGCATGGGTTGGACGTCCCTCAGGTATGACGCCTCTCACACCCCCTCGTTGGTACCTTATATGCGTGTTTGTGGTATCTGATATCGGTGTTTTGTAGTTCAACGGCCCCCAGATTCCCACCGCCTCTATCCCTATTCCACAATCTGTTTACCGTATGGTCCCCGAGCCGTTCCCATCCGCGGGTATGCCAATCGACGGCTCGTTCCATCTCCAGGTCGACCACTTCAACCAGTACCAAGCCTACCATATGCCTACCTCCATCACTGCTTCCGTAACTGCCCCCATGCCGATTCCACACCCCCACCATCACCAACAACGTCAACAACTCCCCTACGTTAGGGTTGGGTCCCCCAGCCTCATTGCCCGTGGCCGGGTCTCCAAAGCGTGCGAGAACTGCAAGTTCAGAAAAGTCAAATGTAGCGGTATGAGCCCCTGTGAACGATGCACTGACCGAGCACTTCAGTGTATCTATAGGGAGAGGAAAGTACGCGGTCCGACGAAGAAGAGAAGAGAGAAGAGAGATATTGCTACACAACAGGTTTCATCCTCTTCTCCTACGGTTAGTTTCCGCTTCTTTTTCGTGGATTGTTGTCAATCGTTAATAACGTTTGGTATCTCGTTATGTACGGTGTAGCCCCCACCACCCCTTGATACCACACCAACCTTCGTCACACCCCTCACCCACTTCACCGCGCCTCTCCCCGAGCCTCTCTCCACACACATACCCTTACCCACACCTCTTCCTGTCCGTCCCCTTCCCCAACCCCCGGTACACCGTCCACTCCCTTCCCTTCCATCCCCAAATTCTGCCCGGCCGGCATTACTCTCGGCGGTCCCCTCTCTATCCCGCCCCCTCTTCTCGCCACCCACCCCCGCAGCACCCACCCCCGTCTGTGCCTCAGGGCAGGTCTCTAGACCCACCCCTGCCTTCTCCCCCCAAAATGACGTCACTCAACCTTCCCCTCCCGAATCCCTTCAATCAAGCCATATGAGTTCGATTCAGTCTTCGTCGAGTCTCGAGTGGGCTATTTCGCCGATCGGGTCTGCAAGTCCCGAGAGGTTCTCGGACGAAGAGATTCGAATGACGCTGAAGATGCCTAGCGATCCGTCCGGAACTCCCAGTGGGCTCTTCGCCTTTCTGGATCCCCCTCAAGAGGAGACCTCGCTTGATGGCGCTCATCCTCATTCCGACCCGAGTCCGAATTTCGATTTTATCATGGATTTCGAGGCAGATCTGGACTCCAGTTTCGAGATGCTGAGAGATGGGAAATCTTGTGAGAACGAGCATAGACCTTTTGTTGAGGTTAAGCATGTGGCTTTGCGGGCTGCGCCGGTGTCGACGCGGGCCTCGAGTATGCCTACCATTCTCGAGGAAGACGAACAGGAAGAGGAAGATGGAGATGTTACTATCACTCCGACCGAAGCTCAGAGGGCATTGCTCCCTCCGGATAGGTTTGCTCGCCCTCGTTCGATGTCTCAGCTTGCTGGTACTGCAGGCGCTTCTGAGGATACAGTGGATGACTCGTTGGATACTCCCCGCCCCTACGGTGAGTTCCGCTTCGCATTTTTCAGTTATTGTCCTTGCGAATATATTTACGCTCCTACAGCCCAAGCAAACACCTTTTCAGTGCCCGCTCAAGATCTATTCGACGCCAGCTTCTCCCTCGAAGTCGGTATTGACGACTCCCAAGACTCCCAAGATTCTCTCGGCCAATTCGACTTCCTCTCCTCTTTGATGGCTACCGAACCAACAAATCCCGGCTTCGGCGCCTCCTTCGATGCCGATATCCGTGCCTGGAATGAAGCGGTGTTCGGAGAATCTCCTTCACACGGATCAACGCCTTCCTCTTCGTCCTCATTTTGGGAGTCGACGTCCAAGGAAGAATCATTGATGGAGACGAGTATGGGTACGGGTATCGACATGCAGTTGCAGTTCCCCAGCGTGAATATTCACGCGATTGGGGATGTGACTGACATGTCGACAGAAGACGAGTTTCTGAGGACGATTATGCAAGCGGTGCAATCGAGTCCGAAGATGGTGAGCCCGATACCTCAATATTATCCTCCCCTCCGCTCGTGCGCTGATCCATTTCATCTGCGTTGGTTCTGGGTTCGTCGGTTTTGGTGGGAATCAGTCGTCCGTGCAAGAAAGGTTTGAGTTGCTTTGGGATGCGAGTGATTTCGACCTGTGAACTGGGACTTTGAGGGTATGATTTGGCCGACTCGTTCTTGGTGATTCCTACTGATTGATTTGACGTGTAGCATCTCCCCTCCTTCCCCTTCTCCTTGGACTCCTGGATACGGACAAATTCTCCTTCTCTTTTTCTCTCCACTTCCCCTCCCTCTTCTCCCTCTGTATCGTTATCCCCCTTCTCCGTTTTTTCTC
This sequence comes from Thelephora ganbajun, assembly GCA_014904855.1. Classification (NCBI taxonomy): domain Eukaryota; kingdom Fungi; phylum Basidiomycota; class Agaricomycetes; order Thelephorales; family Thelephoraceae; genus Thelephora; species Thelephora ganbajun. The sequence continues at coordinate 92,991 of MU118004.1, forward strand.
TTCCGTTTCACGTGCCTCGGACGCTTTGCCTCGGACACTTTCATTTTGTTCTCTTCGCCCTGGTATCGTGTCACGCGCTGACCCACCACTCTACAGGACCACCACGCGTGTATGGCGCCGGCCGCCGGGTTGGATAGTCGCTGTCCAACGTCACGCTGTCTTGGTTTCCCTCCCCCCCCGTTAGCCCCCCCCGCTGGAACCCCTCCTCCTCCGCTGCCTCCGCTTCCTTTCCCTTCTCTCTTTTCTCCTCTGCTGTGTCGAACTGACAGTCTCGTTTAGTCTGAGTTTTTCCGTTTCATACTTCTCTTTGAGAAGTTTCATATGGCATTTCGCGCGTTCGAACTGTCCCCGCGGGACGGCCTCGGTCAACTTGGGCATCTATTTTCGGGACCGCGCCCGTGCTGGCCTTGGGTGACCACCTTTCACTTCGGTGTTAGGAAGCCGAAGACTCCAGAATCATCCCTGGTGTGTTGGTAGGTTTATGTCCCCTTGGTTTCGGTACGCGGTGTGGATGGGCAATACCGACGAGAAAGACGGTGATTTCGTCTTCTCGTCATTTGTTTCTTTCTCGGATGTGGATCGCGGGTTGGGTTTTACCGAACTTGCTTATACCGAATTGTCCGAGGGATGAGTAGGCGGGTGTTGAGTTTCGGACAGCCAACCTTCTGGGCCCAGTCGCAGGAGGATCCTGAACCTCCGCGGATGGGTTTAGGAAAGCCGAACGTGTAAGCCGAACGACTAGATGATCCTCGATGGGGCTGTTCGACTCCTGAGTACCAAAGGCGGTGCCTTTGGGTATCCATTGCCTGTCCACGATGGGAAATTGGGTATCCGGCCGTTGTATAGCGAAAGGGCTCTTCGTCCGCAACTTCCTGGCGTCTAGATGATTTCTTTGCGCTTGTAGGCCCCACTCCTGCGAAAGCTTGGAAGTAGGTTTTGGAGGGGATTGGGCCGTGTTTGGTCCGATTACGCCGCGCGTGTTAGTGCGTGTGTAGTCGGCCTCGGTCTGCGCCTTCTCAACCTCGAAGGTTGGGAGGATTGGATCGGTAATTTCCTACGTGCACTGTGGGACTCCGATCTGGCATTTTTTGCTGCATCCTTCCATTCATGTTCGAGACTCACACCTGCCGAAAGTCTGACGACTTCGGTCCTCGTATGAGGGAGCGAGTTTTTGGTAGTAGGTCGTCTCTTGCGGTTTAACCGGACGCCGAGTTCTCCCTCCACCTACCCAGTGTAGGTATGAGAGGACTCGACGACGACTATGTCTTTTTTTATTTCCTTCGTCGTGTTCTGGTTGGACAGTTTTCGAACGCGCAGATTTCGGGGGGGAAGGTGGGACGGATGGACGAGATCCTCCAAAGGCCCTTCTGCGATTCGAGGTTGAGGATCGGAGTCTCTGCTGCAGAGGAGATTTCCGAGCTTCCCTTGGGTTCCGAGGTGTATTTTTTTTCCTTTGCGATCGACGGTCCGCCCATCATTATAGAGTCGTCGCATAGGGGTGGTGGTGGGAACGGTGGGTAGGTGAGATGTTTTTTTTGTTTCGTTTTCTGTGGTTGGGGTTATCTCCCTCTGTTTGATGCTCTCACTTCACGACATCCTTTCCTTTTTCCAGCTCTCGTTTTAGGTGTAGCCCCTCCCTCTTCAACGCGCTGGACGATTGGGAGGGGCGACGAAGAACAAGGTGTGTACTGGGACTCTTCCATAAGTTTTTACGTCTGACTTCTTCCCATACTTTCCTCGCCTTGGTTGAGATATTCGGGGGGATGTGCAAAATAGGTATATCCATCATATGCGCTTTATTCGTAAGCTCATTCTTCCTTTACTTCCGCCCCTTCCTCCGTTGGGGGGTGAATAGCCCATCCGCGGCACGTATTTCATATTCTCTCTGATCCCTTTGTCCATTCTGACTCTCCGCTCTTCTTATACACTCGTTACTTGCGGAGAGGAAGGAATACCTAGGACACCATTAGTCGAATCCGGAGTTACTATGGCCTACAAACTCTGTTCGCCGATTTTCCTCTCGTGGAAGAAAGCAGACTGGTCGTACCGCTCCAACTAGTCTAGTCAAGACCGAAATCGCCTCATTTTTAAAGTCTCAGGACCCGAAGACTCTCCTCTCAAATTCACTATCACGGTATCAGTTTTGTACGACCGCCAATCTTCTCGGCCTCATGGATCGCTCCCTTGTCGGTTAGGCCTCTTTCCGATGGAAACCCGAACACCAACACTCTTTGTGGTGTCTCTCCTTTCCTGTGTGCACCGCCCTAGCTCCCTCTGAATGCTGGCACCACGATCAAAAATCTTTCGCCATCTTTCGAATCGCCTCTATTAGAATGTCCACTGCCAAAGCTGGTTGTGAACTCCGAGTAGGGTGATTCTGAGAGGGTGGACAAGGTGCCATGAGTCAGTCTATCAGAGGCTTTGGAAAGGAGAAACGATGAAACCTGTGTGGCGGTTGTGTGATGCAGGAAACTTTGGTGATTTCCGATTGTGTGGTGGATGGACAATAATTTGAATGCCGAAAGATCGTTACGCGGGTAGGCAGTCAGTCGCTCGCTCCTCTTACACATAGACCTATGTAACTGCGCGTTATACGTAAACTACTCGCTCAAATCTGCAGTCTTATCTTGGGTTCTTACATTGTGCATTTTGCCACCTCGGATGAGTAGGGTTTCATTTTCCGAGATGCCCGCATATCAAGGTTGCACAGGTATACCTCGAACGCCTGCACGTCCAACCACCCTGCCATAACTGGGGTCCGAATGTGCCGAAAGGGGAAATCCCTGTATACCTGAAAAGGTACGAAACGACCTTCCGATGTTCAATTCCCCGTTCAGTTGACGCCGAGACTAAAACGCTGACTACATGCCTACGGCGCTGGGCCGCTGAGATGAATCTCTGAGCGGAGATGGGCGGCACTTAGACGTGATGAAGGTGCCATTGATGGTGACAATGATCGGGAATTCCCATCACGAAACTCCCACTTAAGTTAATACCAGGCTTGGACGTCCCACCAAAAAGTCCCGTGAGGTTGGCTGACGGGGAACGATGCAGATGGGCACGGGGGATGTCATGTGGCCTCATTGTTCCTCGGATTTTGTGCATATCCTCGGGACAGATGAGGGTAGTTGATGTGTGGTGACATTTATTGATGGTATGCGGATACCCTGGGAGTCTTGTATCCGTTATCGTGCTACGATGTACATCGTTCGGAATCGGGCAAATCAGTGAGCGCCGACGGGCATTGCCTGTCCTCGCATTTCCTCAGTTTCGTAGAAAATGCCGGGATTGATTGAGGCCCGATAGTGTCCATTGAGTTTCAACGGCGTCCATTAAGAAAAAAATGAACACACGTCAATTGTACAGTAATAAATCCCGTTCATAGTGGATACATATCATTGGTAGCCAAGGGGTCGAACGTTGATGCATGATGCTCGATGACGGTACACGAGACCGACCGACATGAGAAAGATCAGAAACAAGAGACGTCGAGTCCAGATGAGAGGGATCGGATTCCAAACCTCTGGGGAACCCCCGCTTGCTTATGCCATTCTACTCGGATTCCACGCGATACTACAAATATCTATATCGGAAATACGCATAGGTTATGATTCCGGAATTACACGATGAATACACTACGCAAAGCAAATATGTAGATATATAATTATAGGACAAACGCTTCATCTTCCAGGAGGAGTGCCAAGGTACATAGAAAACCCGAATAGGGTAGCAGTCGCAAGAGCCATAGCCAACCCACCAACCCAAACCTTGAAAACCCCCCACTCTGAGGCAAAGTTTCCCGTCATAAACGCCACAAATTGCTCCGGCCTATCGAACGTCATAGTCGAACACCAACAGTTGCTAAAAATCCCGAGGGGCTGGATAAGGGATATGACCAGAATCCCGAGTCCAGATATCATCCCCAAGGCCTTCCCCAACCACCGACTGAGAATCGCCCCGGTTTCCTGGAAAGATCGTACTCTGGAATAACGATATCTTGATCCGGAACGTGGTCGAGAAAGATGTGCGAGTACGCTCGACACAAGAAGGAGGAAAAACGACACCGTGCCGAGAATGCCGTATATCAGCAACGAAGTGGCCCGACAGCCTAGGCCGACGGGGTGCATCTTGTAATAAATGAGTATTCCAGCACCGGTAATGCCCCATTGTAATCCAAGCGCGAGGCCTGTCGCAAGAGCTACACGCTTCCAGACACCAGTGGCCCATAGAGAGGGCTCCTGAATTCCTGTGTAGTTGACAAAGAAGGGTAACAGACCGGCTGCGATACCGTGCGAATTGGAGGTCCCGGGGAGTGACGGAAGGATGGGACGTGGTGCCCTGAAAAACCTTTCGAATGCCGTGTCCTCCCCTCCACAGTAATAGATGACCTCATACGCTGTCCAGTTTCGAGCCTCAATCGCTACTTTCTCTTCCTGCCCATCCATTGTAGCAGAACCGTGAGCCGGGAGCCTCCTTTCCCCTTTCGCAGCGGCGTTCCTCGCCAATGTGTAGATCACTTCCGCAATTTGTGACCAAACAAAGACGCGGGAAGAATTGAATATCGGATTCGTCCTCAGCTCATCCCTCCTCGCAAGATCCACGTCGAGCCTTTTCACGAATTCGATGGCCCGTCTTCGTTGTCCAGTGGGGCTCTCGGCTAACACGGGCTCGTCCCCGCTGTTTGTTGCGACTCGAGCCACGCTGCTCGCTTCCTCCAACGAGTCTTTTAAATGATTCGGCTCAGGTTCAGACCCAACGTGTAACCAACCGATCATGAGAGGGAGGAGGTATGCAAGGCTAGTGACCGTTCCGTATCCAATTTCCCCAGGGATAGGTCTGTAGAATGTGTCGGCGATTGTCACCACTGCAGTCACAATGACCCAGGCGAAGTTCACGACGAGTGAGATGGACCATCTTCTGATCTTCCTAGCAGACTTGAGGAGGATTCGCCAGTAAGCGCCATTCTGGGGGAGAACGATAAGAGATGGGAGTAGGGTAGGGTCAGATGAAAGCCGGATGGGGACGTGTTGTAACGCCGACACTACTGTCGGGATGGCCGCGGAATTGTGGTAGTCGATGTCAGAGAAGGCCTGAGTGAGCCAACGCGCATTCAGCTGCGTGATTTGTAGCGAATATGCGGCCAGAGCAGGTGATCCGACGGTGAGGAAGAAAGCAAGAATGTCATCGAGTGGATCTATGCTCCAGCATCGTCCCCCAATCAGTATTTCGAAGGTCAACGATACATAGCACGAATGAAGGCCTCACTTTCTGCGCTAAACGGGATCTGGAAGCTCAGCGCAACCCATGGAATGAACCACGTTATGACGCTCTGCGAGAATGCGCTCCAGCTGATGTCACCCAATCCCCCGCCGCATTCGACCAAACACTGTTCATATGTGATCTGAAGCGGCGGCGGGACGGAGGAGTGTGTTGCATTCCAAGCCACGGCTTGTGCCTCTTTCAGCCTAGCACCGCACTCGTCCATCTTCACAGCGTGTACAACCATTGGACACGCGAGGAGAAGCAAGAGAGTCGTAAGATTGACTGTGCGTGTGCGGGGGGATCCAAATCAGACCGCTGTATACGAAGGAGCTCCTTGGTGCATACCTCTCAGGGCAACTGATAACTGGTGATCCATGGTACACATACGGCACAGGGGCAGTGAGGGAGCAAGACCGCGATACGCCAAGGGCTGTTTTATACCAACACTGCCTTTGAACAGTACAGTCACATCCAACATGCCCGAGGCCGAGGTAACCAACACGCTCAGTGTCAAATCGACACTTGGGTTCCCTCCCTGGATGATGTACAAAGGCAGTAGATTCAACGAAGTCTGTAAGGCGCTAGAGTTCAGTCATAGATGAGCCCAATAAGGGAGTCGGGGCCCTATTCGGATTGGGATGTGCGGTTGAGACAAATCCCTCGCCACCAGCGAGTGATGAATTTCCTAGGGGTCCGATCCCCAGGGGGGGAGGGGGTTCGAGACGAGTCTTACAAGAGACCCAGGTACATGTCCCTGCCTGTGAAAGTGACCGGCGCGGTTGGGAACACCGGCGGAAAATCCAAACTCACCCTCTGGGTGGGTTCTTTGATGCGGGTATAGTGGAGGACCAGCGGCTTTAGGTCTCGGAGACACCCGCGACTAGAGGTTCTCCTGACACGCCATAAGCACCTACCCACTCTACGACCATGTTGCGTTCAAAAGCACCTCCCTAAACGCCAGCGCTCGGATCCACCTATGATGTGCCAGAATGCCAAGATACAAGTATACCGACAGAGGAAACCTTCGTTAGCCTGAACAGGCGCACTCCTCAGAATTTTCGAGTCGCGGGCATGAACGCCACTTTATGGAAAGGCGTGGTGACCGCATCACAGAGTACACATCCACCTCTAGGTCCTTGAGGAGAGGTCTCGCACGGAGCGGGGGTGACCGTGATATAGTTCTGATGAAGGTTGTAGTGCGGTCGATTTTGGATTAGTACGATCACAGATTCCCACCGTCAAAAATTCAACTTGACTCACTCCTCAGACGCGAATTTTCTCTTCAGCCCCCTTGTTCCACCGTTTTACCAATTTTATTGTGTAGCTCGCTATCTCGGACTGGCTGGGTTTTTTCCCTCTAATCCGAGTCTTTGAGGAAATGACACGTCAAACGCTTGAATGATATTTGCCTAGAGACGATCAAGAGGTCCTGTGACAAGGGGCATTACAAAGTATACGTGGGTGATTATAGACGGGAGGACAAGGATGATGGGGAATCCAGTGCACAGCCAGTGGTGAAACATATTACCAACTCTTCTCCATTCACAACAAGGCTTCACCTGTAAAAGGGTATTCAGGGTTATGGAACTGGTGCGATCCGGAAAGCACGGACCTAGGGCGGCACGAACGAGCGAACATCCAACACTAACGGTCTTGCGAACACTCTCAGCGTCGGCGAGGCCAGGGTTGACTTCCTGTTGAGTTATACCCGATGGTATCAGCAGCCGCTTCCGGATAGGATAAACTGGGTCCCACATACCATGAGATCCAAAGCAATAAGCAGCCCTGTTTCGTGAATTGCTTCGCAGATGTAATGCCCCTCCCGGAAGGTCAATCCACCGCGAACCTGGTCGGACGATATCAGCTCTATGGATCGCCCCTTCACGTCTTAGTCATACCGGGGTTCCAGTGGAGGGAGCGACAGTTGGGTCCAACGCGTCCACATCAAAAGATAAATGAATCGGAAGGTCTCTGTTGGGATTAACAGCGTCCAGGGCGAGTTCAACAACCTTTCCAATGCCGTGTCTATCAATCTCGTGCATGCTGAAGGCCTTGATGCCATTTTCCCTCAGGATGCGCTTCTCATCGGCATCGACATCTCGAAGACCGATATACACGAGTCGGTTAGCCCGTAACGCGGGCTTGACCCAGGCGAATTCGGGCTCATTTCCTGCGATACCGAGGAGGAAGGACACTGGCATGCCATGGATATTTCCTGTAGGGTCAAGCGTCCGGTCAGTCAGGTCCGATGCGTGTCTGACGTGCGGTTATGTGGAATACATACCCGACTCGGTCGTTTCTGGAGTGTTGATGTCGGCATGGGCGTCAACCCATATAACACAGGCATTGGGATAAACTCTGAGAACGTACGATTAGGCAGGGAACTGGCGCAAGGAGAAGAAGGGTTGTGCTTACTCAAGGGTTCCTCCGATCGTGCCCATTGCCTGAGCGACGTCAGCGAGCTGATATGAAAAGCCGGACGGTGGTATATGCGTAAATGCGCACCAACGAGTGGTCACCGCCGAGGACGACTGGAAGTTGCCCTCTTCTGGCGTGGTCAGACACGACACTAGCTACGGCCTTGCAGACCTGGGATACAAACCGCGGGTTCTTCATCTTGCCGATTGGCGGGTCGTTCTCCTCAGAGATCTGTTCGAACTGGTGGTGTCCGTCAAATCGAACCTCCCATCCTAAGTCCCTGAGCTGTTGTTCGAGCCCGGCTTCAACCATGTGAATGGGACCGTGGTCAACTCCGAGCTTCGCCTGGCGGTGGCGCAGTGAGGTCGGTGTCGGGGTTCAAGAACTGGCGTAGAAAACATACCTGACCGCCTCTGGATAATGATAATGCAAAGAGATGGGATTAGCACATTGTGGATGAACCGAGAGTGCCCGTAGCGACGAGTACCTGAAAGGGCATCCTACGATCTACGGGATCACCGGGTCAGTCTTCAGACATGTGTTTTCAAAGTCTATCTGACTTACAGCCACCGACTTTGGATCGGACAAAAACTTGGACATTCTGCTTGGACACTTGTGGTGGGTAGAGAAAGAGGGACAAATTGGAGAACGAGCGTTCCGAAAAACTCCTGCTTATAATCCTCCGCTAACCATGGGAATTCAGCTTCAAGAGGGATCCGGTTTGAAACCAGTTCCGACGGAGCGGGATCCCGGATCATCGAGCAGACTACAAACAGACTTTGTTATCCATAAGATTTCTGTTGTACCCATTTGTAGTCTCATTACAAATCTTATAACAAATCTTATAACAAAACCATTGTTGCCGGATCTCCCCGCCTTCCTCCTTCCGCCACCCTCAGCCACCGTCCAGAACAGCGGATTCGCCGAAGCCGAAGGGTGCAACCAACAGGGATTCGCCGGGTTCGTTAAAAAAAACCCACCCATGACCACCCCAAACGTAGCTTCGGTCAAGATGTGAGTCAACTTTACGCCATCCTTACCCCAGATTTCAGAGCCAATCTGAGTCCCCAGCCAGCCTCACTGTTGGTTCAGCCGTTGGTTCTATACGTGACATCTTTGCGAAAATCGATGGAATCAACGCGAAACACGGAAAATTCGACATTGTTCTGTGCATTGGTGATTTCTTCGGTCTTGTAAAGGAGGATGGGACCACAGACAATCCAGAGGTTGCACAGCTGCTTAACGGGGACATAGTTGGTACCCCTGTTTGTCTTTTTCCGCCGTGCAGCGCGTTAACCAAACCTTTGCTATGCAGCTCCGCTAGCGTGCTACATCATGCAAGGAGAGCATCCTTTGCCGTACCCCGTGATCGAAAAGTTCGCGTCAAGTCAAGGAGAGATCGCCAAGAACGTGTTTTTATTGAGTGCGCATGTGTTTGTCACTCGTGAGGTGCATGGGCTCATACAGGTCTGTCAGGCAAATCTGGGATCGTCACCACACCACATGGTTTGAGGATCGCCTGTCTAGGAGGGACTTACGATGCACAGGTTTACGCAGAGTCCGGATCTCCTCACGTGAGTTCATCTGGGATACTCAACACCTTTCTAACGGCGGAACCAGGGTTTTTCCTCGCCCTATTTTACGAAACACACTATCGAGAAACTGAACTCGGGCTCGATGACCAAGTCGACCTCCGAACCCCAAAACTTCTCATCGCTAGCAGCAATTCGAGCCGCTGCATCCTCTACATCACTTGTCGATGTGATGATCAGCAATGTTTGGCCCGAGTCTATCACAGAGTTCTCTGATGTAGCGTTGCCATCACCTGGGCTCGCTTCGATCGGCATACAGCCTGCTGGTGATATTGTGAGATCAACCAAGCCCCGATACTTCCTAGCAGCTGGTGGTGGGAAGCCACCCATGTTCTGGGAAAGAGAACCTTTCGCGTGGGACGATGAGCAGAGACGTGTTTCCCGATTCATCAGCCTGGGAGCTTTCGGAGGGGAACAACTAACGACGGGAAAGAAACAGCGGGTGATCTACCTTTACTCGAGCAACTATCTCCGTCCCCTACTCAACCATCCTCTAGTGGTTCTATGCTTTCTCGATCAGTCCGAACTCGTCGGTGCCAACTCCCCGGCCTAACAACGCAACCAAGAATCCATTCACCGAGTTTGTGCAACGGGTGCAGAAACGACCGTTGGACATGAACGAAGGCGAAAACTTCCGGTGGGGTAATCAAAGGATCCCCACAAAAAGAACACGCACAGGCAAGTCCCGTTCATGTGCACGCTTTGCATGTCTGATACAGAGGCCTAGGTGAACCAGGGAAACCGCCTCCAGGGTACAAGTGCAAACGCTGTGATGGTACTGATGTGAGTTTCCGCATGTAGTCTTTAGAGACAGGGTGTCTGTTTTAATCACCGCACCAATTAGCACTTTATCACCGACTGCCCCGAACGCACAAAACCCCCAGAGGGATACATTTGTAAAATTTGCAGTACTGTAAGTATCCATCCTCCCTCGTCAGGATCTGGAAACTCAACCCTGTGCAGCCTGGACATTTCGTCCGCGACTGCCCCACAAAGCATGCCGTGGGTGACACAGGTGGCAAAAAACCTCGAGAAGGTTATGTTTGTAGAGCTTGTGGAAGTACGGACCATTACCTGGAGGACTGCCTCGTCGCACAGCAAAGTCGGACCGAAAGACCTCGCAGAGATCCTGCGAAGGAGATCGCTCGTACGTCCTCTTGTCCTTGTCGCCTCTGCCCTTACTCACTTACATGGTCAGCTGATGAATGCTGGTTCTGCCTATCGAATCCCGCAATCGCGTAAGTTTGTTTACACAAACATCACGGCACCCACTGATTTCTACTCTCTCACAGGAAACATCTCATCGTGTCGATTGGTAACGAATGCTATGTGACGTTATCAAAAGGACAAATTCCTCCCACCAAGACTGCAGAGGATTATCCGGACGCGACGCGTGTACCGGGGGGTGGCCACGTCCTCATTGTGCCGATCGCGCATTGCCCAACCATTCAGTCTATCACTCCGGACTTGGCACAAGGGATCACTGTTGAAATCAATAAGTGAAGCTTTTCTCCTTTAATTTTTCTTCCAGGACAAGGCTTACATCTCGGGTAGATACAAAATAGCACTTCACAACTTCTATGCGAAGCACGGAGCCGCCATGATCTCCTTTGAAGTGGCAAGGGTAAGCGCCAAGGGCGGACACGCTCACGTCCAAGTTGTGCCCGTGCCGCAATCCCTAGCGGACAAGGTCGAAGAAGCTTTCATCAACGAAGGGAAGCGGATGGGATTTGAGCCGGAGGAAGATCCTCAGGGTGCGTTGGCGGCCTGTGCGGATGGAAAGAAGAGTTATTTCAGGGTGGACCTCCCCGATGGGAGAATCATGATGTGGTTGTTCGATAGTGCTGGGAGGTCATTCAGTCTTCAATTCGGAAGGTAACGTCGCCCTTTCTCCTATTTTTCCTGCCTCGCGTTTTCCTCTGGGGAGAATGTGAAGTTGACGTTGATGAATTTTGTCTTTGCAGGATCGTCTTGACTTCGCTTCTTGGCATGAAGGACAGGCTGGACTGGAAAGCTTGCGCTCAGTCGGATGAAGACGATATGCTCGACGCGCAAAACTTCAAAACCACCTTTGCTCCTTTTGACGATTTGTTGGAGTGAAAAACCTCTTCCTCCTTCCAACCCTCCGTACTTGGCACCAAGGTACTCGGTGACTGAATCACCAGGTCGGTTCCCTTGTGTTTTCTTACCCCCCCCCCCAACAGGATCCATTCTTTTGATCAGCGGAGGGGAATCCTCCGGCCGCGCAGTTCTAGACTCCTTCATGGTCCCTTGGTCACTTTGCTTCCGCTTTTTTTCTGATCACCGGCCGAAAGGTCAAATCCAAACTCTCGTCCCACGAACATACACCATACACTATACTATTCACTTGTCCGTGCTTGCCCGCTTCATTCGTGTATTTCGCAGTCTCGATTCGAAATGATATGTTGCCTTGCTTTCCGTGATACCGACCACTGAGGTAAATGAGTTCTTCCGCGTGTGCCATCCACCCTTTTTGCTCCTACCCCCCCATTCGTCCGATAAACGATCAGAGGAAGAGGCTGGTGGGAGGTTGTCGTCGACTCATTTAACCAAGAAAAAAAACGCGTTTACAAATAAAAGTTACACATGGCCCTACTTACGACAGGGCTTCCATTTCGTCCGAGTTTGTACTTACCGTTCCGTGGTAAAAGCTGCTGCTCCATTCGTACATTAAGTCATCCTCGTCATCCTCCGCCGTCCATGCCATCTTTCCCCTCTTTAAACTTTAAATCCTCACGGTCAAATGGTATCAGTCGGCAAACCATCAAGGCTCTTCTTATACCCGTGTCCGAACCCTTTAACCCCCTCCTTCTTAACCCTCTTCAACAACCTCCCGATAGCGTCGAGACCCTTGTCCAAGTCCTCGATCGGAGGACCGAAGGAGAGTCTTACGAAGTGGTGGCACGGAGAGTTGAAGAGGTTTCGACGGTGAGAAGGGTTGATATCGAAGAAGATTCCTGGGATCACGATGGTTTTCTCTTTGAGGAGCTCTTCGAAGAAGGTCTAGTGGGGAAAACCCATGTGAGTTAGAGTCCTTTGGGGAGTGGGGGACGAGACTTACGAGACCGTTGTTTACGGGTGGCGGAAGGTTATCCAAGTTCAACCAGATATAGAACGTGCTGGCCGGTGGAATCTCCACTTTCAGCCCCAACTTCTCAAGTCGCTCGAGAACGTGATCTCGTTTCGCCTTGAAGTGTTTCTGCAGGGCCAACTGTACAACACCATTTCGTAGTGAGAAACCCACGACGACGTTTGTAAATAGAAAGAAAAAAATGAAAAACTCATACCCTCTCCTTAGCGACGTGCTCGGGGTCCAACAACGGAACGGCGGCAAGTTGAAGCCTACAAACTCACATCAATCGAACAGATTCCTGAAAGGAAAAAAAATACTGGTTTGGATCAACATACGGATGGTTAGCCCCTCCGTCGAGATAAGAGCCTTCAAACGAGAACCATGAGAACTCATGACATTATCATTGCCGTGAAGTCCAATGACACACCTGATTGAGAAAGCGCAGTGATCAAGTTCTTGGGTCCAATGACCCAGCATACACGCCACCCAGGTAACCTCCAGTTCTAAGATCACAGGATTTTTCAGCACCCTCAGCCTCAGGTCATGCAGTGTCCGCATGCACGTGAGGCCCGTACCTTAGTCAAACCGTCGATTATAACAACCGAGTCCTAACGTATATTCAATCAGTCGCTGTCTGGTAGCAATACCGGTGAAGAAACTGACAGTGTTGACGTCATCCACATACGTAGCGGACGAGACCGGTTTTCCCATATCCTCTTTGTTCTTGTGGTATATATACCACGAGTAAAACTACATCCCATCAGTCACGCGCACATAAAGTATGCACGGGGAGAGAATGAACCTCATCGAGAACCAAAGTGGTATGTTGTTCGCGACCGAGGGCGACGAGTTCCTGAAGGTCCCTACCCCTATCATATGAGTTAGACATTTGGAACCCGGAATGGGTAGCAAGTGCACGGACTGGATGACTTGACCGGTGGGGTTCCGTGGGTTCGAAGCGATCAATACGGCCAATCCCTGGGTTTGAATATCTTTCTGTTTGACGAAGGACGGAAAAGGCAACAAAACGTCAGAAAATCACGAGGAACACCGCGCTCGAGAACGAAATGACGCACCTTCACTTGCCTCAGGTCAAGGCGGTACTTGGTCTATAAAACAACGGTTTCCCGTCAGCAACACATCAACAGGGTGGTAAATAGTGTACCCCTCGTTCCAAACTAGAGGATGAAGTCCGAAAGGTTGATGAGCAAGGAGCCGTATAGCAGTGTAGGAGGTCACTCACGCAGTGGGCACGGGGACCAATCGCCTGAAAGCACTCAACATCTGATCGTAGGCGGTATAATCCGGAACTTGATACGACTATCGAACAGTTCATTTCACAATACAAAGCTTCGTTTGCCGATATCCTACTCACCGTGTACACGTCTCCAATGACGGCAGCAACTCGAGACAACCCAGCCCTTCCACCGGGAACGATGCAAACGTTCTCGTACGTGTATTGGCTGAGCCTTTCGCGCCTGTAGGTATGATTGTAAAGGTTTGCGACGGCATCACGAAGTTCTGATATCACAAAATCAAACATGCGATAAGGATATACCTAGGATGTAAAACAACAAGGGTGACTGACCTTTTACACCGGTGGTGGGGGCATACTCCAAACTGTCCGTAGGTACCTGGATCGATGTGGGGCGTTCCGGTGCATCAGGGATCGGACCGACTTCAGGAGCACCCTGTCCGAGGTTCGACCACTCGTGCGAATTGGCGTAACTGAAACCGTTTGCCATGGCACGATCCGAGCAGTAAATCACGCCGGTACTTCCAGGATGAAGAATACCGGGTACAGTCTCTTCATCCTACGAAATCACAGTATGATTTTAGATCGCGGTTGAGTGTATGAAGAACGGATCGACGTACGGGGTTGATCGTCTGAGGGAGGGTCCCCTTCGGCGTATGTCCGGCAGCATCGCGGAAGATCTAGAAAAGGGAGAAAGTGGACTTTTTTTTAGCGAGGTCCATTCAGTCGAGGACGGCGATCCCTCCAGGTGGAGGTGCAGATCGCAAGAGATCTAGAGGACAGAGAGTGTGGATATGGGCTTACCCTGTGAGCCTCGGATTCCTTTTCGTGCCTCATGGTCTCGATGACGTGAGTGACCTACAGAAACCCAAATACCAAAGGTTTATATAATCCGTGAGGAATTGAAACGGGCGAATGAATTCTCACGACGTCGCGCAAGCTTGGGGTGCCAGGCGAAGGACTCCCCGCTCGAGATGGAACCCTGCTGCTAAAACTCGACTGGGGCATATCTCAGGTCCTTCGTTCTTTACGTTTGGTGTTCTCGTTCGAGCGTGTAAGAGAGGGAGATCTTAAGCCTAGGAACTAGAGATTAAAAAGGGAGGAAGTAGGGTAACAGAGGGATTCGAAAATCGACTAGGGGCCACGAGCGAACAGATCTGTTCACTGACGAAGGGGCGGCACATGTAACGTCAGGGAAATCGTTCTCCACACCCTCCCTCCTCCAACGGGGAGCCATCGCATCTGCGCGTCTCGAAGCTGATGATATGTTTGGGCGTGCGGTTGGAAGAATTACATGAGAATCTTGTAATTTTTGATTCCGCTCCACGGCAGAAAGGGACCCAGCCAGATGAAATCTGAAAACCAAACTCGTCGAGGTCATCGCCAGCAGGGGAGATATTCTTAGCTTCGGTTGTTGAACAACCTACGAGCACGCATACACTGAACTGGCACTCGGGGTTGTTTGGTTTTGAAGTTTGACCATCAACCAACTCGATGATTGCATCGAATGTTTTCGCAAGAGATTTATCCTGGGCTACGTAGTACAGTACACGAAGCTACGGAGTATCTAGGATCGTTCCAACTTCGCACGGGAGCCTCACGAACTTTCAAAGTTCCACTCGCGACACCACGGCATCATGCATCATGAACCAATGATGTCGTCTAGTGACGTTCGCACAGCAATGGAGCAAGAAGATAGATCTCACCGGAGACAACGGTGTATTCGACTTCTATGAAAGAAATAGTGATCTTTCTGTTGGAGCTTCAATCGGTATTCAAAGGATAAAGAGAGCCACTCCCGTCACCCCGTTTTATCGCTTTGGTTTCAAGAGTTTCCCTCTCACATCTCTGGTAAAAAAAAAAAAGATTCAAACCTCAGCTTATCATTTCTCTCGCGGAGAATACTTTATCCGCTGTAAAAAGTGGGATGCCGGTCATCGTCAAGAACGTCTGGCACCGAGAAGCCGTGGCCGAGCCAAGTCGTCATCGGATTCAGAATGGATTCGCCTACTCGGAGCGACAGAGCCTGCCCGTTAACGGTATCTCTGAACTTAGGCCCCAGCGCACCTCGTCGTCGTCGCCGTCGTCAAGAAGGGAGATACGCTCGTCCTTCCTTCCGACCCCCGAAATTCGAATAGACCGGGGGAAAACTCGAAAGTCCCTCCCTCTCGACTACTCGTTATACAATTCGTTTGAATGACCGTAACAATTATGATTCTGAGGTTTAGAAATCTTGCAAAAATTCGTGATGGTTCCCCAGGTTTCGTAACGGCCTTACTTTACAAATCTGTGTCCCATCTTCTGCTACCTCTCGTCGACAAAACTGCCGCCTATCCAACGTCCTCGAAGTATAACTTCGGTTCGCGAATCGCGGACCTTTGATATCAGACATAAAAGACCTACGTCCGCCCGCGCGTAGGCGAGATGGCTAGGCGAAGTGGGCGATCCCATTTCGAGAGAAAAAAACCATCACGATTCACCGCCCCCAGACTTTTTCTGCATAGAACACCACGTGATGTCGGTACGGCTGCAAACACCACCCCAGAGAGGAAAGCCCGGTCAGTCCGACATCACTCACTCCACGAGGGTCGTTGTCCAGTCGAGTCTCCCTTTCCCACTGCTCCCACGAGCCCAAAGGCTGGGGTCCAGGATACCACATTTGGGTCACAGAAGGAGATCCATTCGCGTACCAAACCGACAAGTCTACCTACTGCACTTTTACGGGGGATAGTATCGAAAAGGTCCGGGAGGAGGGAGTGAGGGGAGAGGTAGGTAGTAAAGGGCAATACGGCAAGTAGAGTAGAGTAGGAGGAATGGCACGTAGATAGAGAGGGAAACTAGGTGATACAACAGACTAACACAACCTGCGCTCCAGAAAGAGCACATCCACAGATCATACGTGTTTCGATTTTGCTGACCAGGAAACCGAAAAGGAGGCGAAAGAAAACAAGGGCGAACAGAGTAAGCTACCGGTCGCTGGAGATAGAACGAGTGTGATGGTCGTCAAAAAGAAGACCTGGAATAAACGACGCCAATACGGCAACTACCGCCCGCCCAAGGACGACCTGCTAAGTGGGTGTAAAAAGCAACAGCCCACAATTCCAACGTGAGCTAGATGAGGCAACAACAGAGCAACGCAGGCGCAAGAGGAAAGGGAGAGAGGATAACGAGAGGAGGAGTGCGACATTCGTATCCAGAGAGTACGTGCCAGCCAATATTAAAAGTATAAAAACGCGAGAACCAGGTAAAGAGGTGGGGGGCGATAACAAGGCAACAATGGGATTTGAGAGGGTGGTCATACTTATTGGTCACAGCAGAGGATAAAGGTACAGGGGTAGAACGGTCATGGTAGCGGGCGTGGTGTCAAGTCCGAGACGAAGAATGGTGACCAAGAGTGGGGAATGGGGGTATACAGACACAGCGCCGTCGGCTTATTCGAATTTACTCACATGAGCAACGAATAAGCAGCCGGGTTGGGACCTGAGGCTCCGACCATTCCCTCATCTCGCCATCTCGGGACGTTCTCCATGTGCGCGCCGCTAACGAGTTCGTAACTTCTAACAGGACTTCCCTGACTTCCGGTGCTGGCGCTCCTCTCACGTCCAATGACGCCATCCTCCATGTAACGACGATGCTGGGGGATAGGGTATCCACCAGCAAGACCTCCACCGACTCCACCGAAGGGGCTGCCAACAGGACTCGGTCCACCGCTGCTGCTCGGTGGGGTGAATTGGCCAGTAGAATTGTTGTACCACCCCGGAGTGACCTTCTGTTCCATTTCGGCGGCAAGCTGGGCCAAGATGTGGGGTGGCAATTGTCCGTTAGTGTAGGACTGAGGAACATTGTAACCAAACTGGGATGAGTGGTAACCGTCGTAGATCATTGCTGGGTTCTCGTAAGAGACCGGGGACTGGTGGTTGGCAATGATCGGGCCGCCAGTGGAGATGTGGTGAGGTGGTGCAGCATGTGGGTGCTGGTTCCCGTGAAGAAACTGAGCGATGGCTGGGTGGGGCTGGGGGCCACCCATGACTTGTTGAGATTGAGCAAGGGCAACACCGTTTTGGTGAACTGGGAGAGGGGGGACATTATGGGCGAGTTGGTGGCTAGTGGGCGAGGGAGCAAAAGTGGGGGACTGGCTGGGTTTGGTCATGTGGACAACAGTAGCGCAGGCGACCTCCTCCACGTCTTCAGAAGAGCGTGCGTGGAGATCGTCCTCGCCGTCGTCCTCCATGTTCTCCTCATCCTCGTGTTGGGTGGACGGCACGATAACTTCAACCTCGCCACTGAGTACCAAGTTGAAGCCGTCGCCGCGGGCGGGCTCCTCAAGGCGGGGGAGTCCAGATCGATCGCGCCACTCGTTCAATTCCCGACGAAGGGCATCGGTTTCTACCTTGAGTATGCGGAGTTCACGAGCGGCAACCAACCTGTGACGGCGAGAAGCGTGGATGTGGGCGATTGAGGAGTTGACGATAGCAGACTTGGACGGACGACGAATTTGAGACAGATTTGGCAAAAGACCAGCGAGATCCTTTTACGATGTGATGAGTGTCTGTGTAGGCGGGGACTTGACGGTATATGCTTACCAAGAAACGACCATTGAGAGTTTCACGACGTTGCCTCTCGACAGCGTTATGGGTCGCCCTTCGCTCGGCGGTATTTGCCCGCCTGCTAGGTTTCCTCTTTCCAGCAGGGGCAGGAGGAATCATGACAGAGTTGGGATCAGCGTTAGCATCAGGGAGAGACTTAGTGATCGGAGGGGGCGTCAAGGGGGAAGGTGGGTGAGTGGAGGATGAAGTGGAAGCGCCGTCAGACGGGCTGGAGGGGATCTGAAGTGACATTGCCATAGAGAGAAGCTGCGATAAAGAGTTGGTGAAGGGAGGGAGAATGGGTGAAGATAAGTTTATGATGAAGACCGGATACTAAAAGCACGCGAGTCGAAACTCAAGCGGAACTTAATAGAGAGGTCGAAAGTTGATGGAAGATGGATGATGCAGTAGAGGAAAAGTGCCAGTCGCGAGTAAAACTCAAGCGTACGGCTATCACCTGCTTGCTTTTGGGGAGGTAGGGCGGAGGTGTAGGAGTCGGCAAAGGGTCGCGAGATCTTTAGAGACAATGTCAAAAGTCATGACTTGTCAGTATTCGAACATTCGATTTTGAGAGAAAATAGCGGGGAGCTTACACCAGGCGTTATCCTTTACTACGACGAGGAAGGTCGGGAGGAGGGAAAAGCAAGAAGGGAGGAGGATGAGGGAATGAGCGTGGTCGCTACTCTCAGAAGGGCATCTATGGCGGGGGAAGAGGAGGACTAACCATCAAGCGATCACTCTTATTATCCATCCAGAACACACACTCCCGGCAATCCCCCGGCGGAGTTCTAATTCCGGTGTCCCGGCTCACCCATCCCCGATCTCCGTCCGCCAGTCGCAATTTCATCCCATTCCCCTCAGATTGATTCTACGCATCCGCCAGATCCGCTATAGCAACTCGCTTCATTTTTCGCACACCATATACTTGTAGCGTGTCCCTCGATTCCGACCTTCAACTCGAGACCGCTCTTTCTCACCCCCGACATACCCATTGTGGGCCTAGAGGCAACCCCGCATAAAAGAAAAGAGAATGGGACACAATTCACCCCAGACAGTTCCTGAATCCGGTTGCCAATTCGTCGTAAACTCTATTTCGTGTCGCCTGAAACGTCCACATTTGGCAGGAACTCCATTCCTCTGACCCGAACACACCCCGCCTGTCGTCCTGAGACTTGTACCTCAACACGTCCCGTCAGGTGACGATTTGTCACCCACTATTTGTTGATAGGTTCGGTGTTCGCTTCGATTGTGAGGAAGAGTCCATGACAGCTGCCGTGCTCGACGACCCTCGATCGGCTCTGCTCAAGTCTAGTCTGCTGCGCTACAGGTTTCTTTTGATCCCGACAAATACTGCCAGGTTTGCAATAAATTCGACCGTAACTTGACATCCACTTACTTAGGTTGTGTTACCCCAGCCAGCGGGAGGAAACCTTACAACAATCCGCGGCCGCATCACTCCGCATCTCCCCGGAACGACTGTCACTTCCCCGACACTGTCAAAGTTTCAACGACCTTGCCTGAACTCGTACTCAGGATGAAGCAGGGTCCTGGGCTGGATACTCCCGGTGGTATGGTGGAGGTCCCACAACCAGCGAGATAACGGCAGAAGGTCCACCAGCGCCTCACCTCATCCCATTTCCAATCAACCCAACAATCCAATCCTCAACCGATCTCATTGGTCACTGGACCTGCTCAGGCGACCTCCTGCAAGAGATTATGTAGACTGTGAAGTGAGTTGTGATGCATGATGGCCCATCACCGCGACCTGCCCCTCTCATTGAACGTTACATCACCCATTTTGATACCGTCTAGGGTGAGGGAGGGTCGGGATCATGGAAAATCTGATCTTGAGAACTTGCTCAACTCTTTTCCCCATTCGCTTAGAGTCTGGGTGGGATCCCGCCACTTGACCAACTTGCCAAACTCACCTCTCTCGCCTCGGTGGGTTCTCTGTGCCTTTTTTTTAAAATCGCCGATGACAAGCCCGTGTTTTTCGAGCATCCGTCGGGGTGGGGGTGCTGCCGAATGCGAATTCCTGAACACGGCTTTTCGCCTTTCGTCCATTTCAATCTACGCTATACCTGTTAAGGTCGGTTTAGTCGGGACGTTACGATCATCTAACCAGCACGGAGATTGTGATATTGCCGTCGGGGGAGGTGATTTTGTCTCCCAACCATGAGAGAGCGACCGTCGTTTTAGATTTTTGATGATTCGGACCCTCCTGTGCTGGTGTTACTTATGCGAGAAATCTGTTTAACGGGAACACAACGAACGTCAGTTCCATAGATGCTGGTACCGTATCGAGTAAAGTACGAACCCAGACAGCTGTCATCAAACGAGCGACAGTTTGTCCATTCATATACAAAGGGAGTATCACGCCACTCACGCTTTGTAACCTCATGTCCTTGGGACGCTTTGACGGGTTACTTCGATCGGATTTTCTTTTCAGTCGATGTTAACGTTGTGTGTTATTGGTTACCCTCTAGCTCCTCCCATCCAGCGTGCCCGCTCCCCGTTCGATGTTTTACAACCCATAGTTTAAACCAAGATTCCGCTGATCCTTGATCTCCTCCGATTACAAACTCGCGAGAAAAGTGTATATCAACGTGTCCCGTGCCCGCCAAAAAACGGCGCACGCGATGTCCTTCGCCGCTGTGACACCCGAGTACAACACAAGAAGGTTATCACGGTCTTCCGGATTTCCCGACCTCCTGTTCCTCGCTTACACCTTCGTATTGATCGGCTTGTGGCAAGGCGGCCGTTGGTTCATCGACGGTAAAAGCACATTCGTTATGCGGATGATGAGACCATCTTCGACGGAACACCATCCATCGCAGGGTTTTACCCATGTTTCCGTTGTATACAAGATAAAATGTCACTTGGCCATGGTTTTCCGAAGGTTGAGATGATGGGGAACCTGGAGGTTATCTAAAATGCATGCAGGTGGAGTAGGTGGGAGGCCGATAAGCGGGTTCTCTCTAGAATGGGTCGAATACAAGCATTCGGTCAGATCGATAGTATCAACGAAACCAGAACGAGTTGTTGTTCAGAATAAAGTGTTGGTAGAGTGATCAGCAAACAAGCATCAAGAAATCAAGGGAGCCAAGGGTTACTTGTAGCGCTTGCGCTTACGCCACCCCGGAACATGATTGACGAGTGTAAGTGATCCGCCTTTGCTCCGCCAGTCGATTGCCTGCACCGGCAGTAGTGGATTCACTGTGTTTCACAGTGGTCAGGAGGATGGCCAGGAATTCGGTGCAGATCGAAGGCAGGAAGAGGACGAATATCTACGCGTTGGTTCGCTCGTGGTGAGTTGTGAGTGTCCTTGACTTGCAATGAATTTAGATGACCGTTGTCTTCGAATCCAAGAGTACCGCGACAGGGAAGGAGTCAGAAGGAGTAAGGTGAACATGGCGATGCTCGGGCAACCGTCGGTTGCTTCTCAAACTGACCTACAATAGCGGCCGAGCCAGAAATACCCGCGGAGGCATCACGAACGACCTGTGAAGCTTCCCTTCGCCTTGATATTCGCTGAATGAATCTGCAACATTGACCCTGTGACACGGCTTCAGCTGGCCATGTCGGCTAGATATACAGTTACAAGCCGCCAGCGCGCCGGGAAGGGGGGGTACAGTTCGCGTGAACAATGAATATCGGAAACCCACGTGCGTTATCAACTCAACTATATATGAGGTCAAAGGGACTTATGGGGGGGTTGATGTTACCAGGGAAGCCATTCCTCTGAAGGGCGTTCAGGTGGTCGAGCTTCGACGAGCAAAGGCTAACGTTAGCACACACAATTCGGCCTGGTTCATGCCTTCCCCACGGAGATAGGAACCCGAAGGACTGCACGCTCGCGTCTGAAAAGGACGAATTACGCCAACGTATTGTACGGGCGTCGGGCGTCAGCGGACTGAAAGGAGAACGTGATCTACATGTGGGAGGTGGTTCTGATAGCTAGATGAGCGAGAGAAGATCATTTGAACGCCAAAGGAGGGATCGCGCCCGGGACCCCGTAAGATAAGGGATATAGGACGGCCATATCTGGGCTACCGAGGTTAGATTGACAGGTCGAGAGCCTGGCATAAGGTGAAGCCAAGGGAGGAAGAAGGGTAGCGACATTGCATGGCAACCATGGCAGACCAGTAAGTGATGTGCGTCGGCGCCTCAAGCCCACTTCCGGGGTCAGCCGATCAAGCACTCGTTTCCCGTCTGCAAAGCAACCAACATAACGAGAGCAGAGACAGGGGTCCTCAATGGACTGACTGACGAGCTGGTATGTAACACCTTAGAGACTCGCGAGATGTAGACGAGAAAACAACAGACCTGGGTTTTGGAGTCCGATAGTCACGAGGCGCCGCCGGTTGCAATGCAGACCGTACGGACGCTGGAAGTCAGCGATCTCTGGACCCTGCAAGCGTTTTGGATGGCTCCGCACACAGAGGGCATCTCGTAACATGACCAAGTGTCATAGATCAACCTGGACGAAGCGGAGCTGGACGAAGGCCGAGTTCGCTCTTTGAAGAGCGCGCGATGACGGGTCGATCAGATTTTTTGGCGGTTTGTTTCCCCATCTTACACTGGACCGCGGGAACCTCAAGAAACGACGGCGATCTCAGGTCTGGACATCGTCAGTACCGGTCATTATATCAACACGGACTTCACTCGTTAACTCCGGCCCATAACTACGGTATTTAAGTGGAATAAGTTGTTGACAAATGGACTATGATCACGCATCGGTTCCCGTAGAATCATCTCGGTTAGGAGTACCTGTAATACTGCCGGGTGGTAATCATCGTGATTACAGTACCTTGTGCTTGTAAGCATAAGCACGATATTTCCCTGGCGACTATCCCCCCCACCGCTGTCTGTCGTACGCCTATTAGCGTTCCCACTCTGACGAATACTCGGATGTTCGAGTGTCGCAGGAAGTCAGAGACGATAACCTGGATGATGGTGGCGTCAACGCCGACGGTCATCGCGGAATACACAATATTGTGTGATGTTAGGGGTACGTTAGCATTTCGATATGGTCCCCAGGAATGTGGCATCCTGACTCCCTTCCCACACCTAGTACTGCAGGTGGGGCGGAGCAGAACTGAATTCACTTGACAGTAACTTGATCTCCAGGCAGTTCTCCCGTCACAACGATGTCGCACATCAGGTGAGAACAGAAGCCCACGACGTTTCAAGTTCTATCACCGCAGAGAGGTCTCTAGGACAGCCCACGCTTGCACAAGTGAGTCGTACTTTTTCGAATATATCTCACAGATGTTTGGCACCTCACCTGGTTGGCTATGGGTGCAGTCCAGCGGCCTGTGGGTGAAACCACCCTTATCAAACGTTATGTGAGATATAGTCTTGCAAGAGGGTGTTCTCTCTAGAAGGGACACCTGTGCGTAATTTGAATTTCACATCGAGAGGTGACCGGTGACCATGTGTCATATGACAGGTCTAACTATCGAACAATGAAAATCACGATCCACGAGGCCGGGGCGATATCAGGCCCGCCGTATGCCTCACCTGCGTTTTCTCGGTAACAATGATGTGAGGAACGAAGGTAGCAGGATTCGCCATTGAAACGCCCGCAAGGCGTTATGGTTCCCGGAAGCTCGCAGAAAAAAACGGCCACGCAGATATAGGACAGTCCCCATACATGGATCACTTCTGTCGTAATCGTCGAAGCCATTTCATCAACCTGAAAGGACGAGCGAGTATTCAACTCACCAGGAGTCAAGCATGATGGTGTAATCTTGGGGATTACTACAAAACCGAAGCATCCACGATGGTCCGATTACGATGATATCATAGGTTCACCTAGGACAAGTTCAACCACACTGGAACAACATTAAAGACACGCAAACGCACTGTATCTAGTTAGTTTCCTCTTTTCCAAATCTCCACGATGTTTTCCTGTCTCTTCTCGAATGTTGCTACCTCGTAGTAGCTTCCAGATGCATCCTTTTGACAATTATGGGTTATCTCCGACGGATCGCACGGCCCAGCGGTACGGTGGTAAGAAGCCCCATAACGGGACGTCTGGCTTCGAGGAGCAGATGGTCGTTGAGGGTGGTAGAACAGTATTTTGGAATGTACGGAAGATCTGATCGAATCCTCAGCAAGAAAAACGTTCATCCACGCGGCCGGGGTGATAGCATTTAATCTTTGTGCTGTGCAGGTTTTTTCCCATTTAGGCTTGGCACTCTCACCTTACACATTCTGGCGTTCCCGGATGGCAGGAGAGTTATAGACCCTAGGCAATGGCCAATTTCGACAGGAAGACCGTCACGAAGGACCTGTGACGAGCTGTACTGTGTCTTAGGGATGCTAGTGCAAAGTTGGGGGCGAGAGTTTGGATAGGGGTAGACGAGTATGCTGACAATACCCATCGCATGACATCGACGATGGTACCTCCTTCCGCTCTTACAAGGAGGAGCGAGTGTGGGAAAATAATCCTAAATACTGTTCCGTCGGACCGTCATCATGTCCGCGTACCCCGGCCAAGGTCTGTCCACAGACGAACTCCTCTTTGCCCTAGGCAAGGATTTGGAACGCAAGCTCGCACGGTAAGCACATCCACTAAACCTCCCAGACCCACCACTAATCCCAATACAGTCCATATCCACCGTTCGACTTCGCGGAGGTGAGGGCGGCTCGTTTCTTCTGATCCTGGTCCGCTCTTTCTAATCACCTTGGACACTCAGGTGGATACGCTCGAGAAAAGCCTTTCCAAAATCTTCATGAGGATTCGCACTATGAGAAATGCGCTGGTTCCGGTGAATCGGCTACCCATCGAAATCCTCCGGCAAATCCCCTGGTGGCTCCCTTATGTATGCAACATCATCGCCGCATCCCACGTCTGTCGCTACTGGCGTGCCGCCTTCCTATCTTACTCCGACCTATGGACCTACCTTGATTGCAGGTCGACGCGCGCCACGCGTGCTTTTGTCGAGAGGTCAGGGGTGGCACCGCTACATATCTGCATTCGTCCCGGATATTCCTTCGAAGCTTTTGTTTACACTATCCCACATATGCGACGGTGGGAATCACTGGATGTCATGGTACTCCGCGATGAGATTGGCCCTGTGTTGGCCACTCTCTTGGGGCCAGGTGAAGCTCCGAAACTCCACAATCTGTCCGTTATCCCGATGGTTGGGCAAGGCTCGGAGAACATGGTAACCTCAAAGGGCAAAATCCTTGGAGGTGTGATCCCATCGTTACAACGCTTGTCTCTGTGCAATATCGAGGTTGACATAAACAAACTCACAACTCCCAATCTCACCTACCTCTTGCTCGCCTGCACCCGCTCCGAGTTCGTTAATATGACAGCATTGCTGAATTTCCTCGAACGTAGCCCCCTTCTTGAAGACTTCGAACTTCGTTATCCTGGCCCCAACGTGTCGGACATGGCACACCTGGGTCGCGTCGTTTCTCTCAATCACCTCCGTCGCATCGTTCTCTGGGACAGGAGTTCTCTGTTCCTGGACCACCTCGTGCTACCCTACGGAATTGAGTGCGAGTTCAACTTCCTCTTCACCGATGTTTCGGCAACTACGGGGTTCTTCGAAGAGATGTTTGGAGGGCCTCCGGAAAGGCTTAAGCAGATTTTCGAAGCAGAGTCACTGAGCATCGTCCCACACGATTCTCACGGTTCCGTACGGTTTTTGGGGCCTAGCGGACTCGTGGAGATCTTCCCGTCGTTTTCCCATGCAGAAAGAACCTCCATGACGCGTTTCATCACCTATTCACCTTCCGTTTTAAACATGGTCAAATTTTTATTTGTTGGATCCAGGAATGGAGTGATCCCGGAGTGGAAGTCGGCTGATGTTCGGAAGCACCTGGACAAAATGACCTCGCTCGAATCCCTCACCATCATGCATTGCAACAGTACGTCCTTCATACAAGCCCTTCTCCCGGCAGAAGGCAAGGTTCCATGTCCCACTCTGAAGAACCTCACCATCTACACCGGACCTTTCGAGAACTTCAGCATTCCGGCTTTCCGGTCGATGGTCGAGCAGCGAGGATCACACGGGCACAAGTTTAGGAAGATGGTCCTGGTTTTCAGCTACGAGCACTGCGTACACCCGGCTATCCCAAATTTGGAGGTTAAAGTGGACGATCGGGCATTGTACTGGGACTCGAAGAAGAGGATTTGGAGGTATCTGAACGAAGGAGAAGTTTACTGGGATGGCGATCGGACCCTCGCTCCCCCAGGTATCATACCCATGAACCCTCTTATGCCTCCCGTGAATCTTCATGTGTAGGATACTTTTGGGTGTGTCGTGACCATTTGCAAACCTAGCATCCTAATTTTTCTGCTAATGTACAATCGGTTGATACTTATGTTCCTTGTTTTCACGAGACGAGCTTAATACGCTAAATTTTGATTACCGGTCCTTAAGCCAATCGCCACTCTAAAGTCGAGTGTATTTGTATAATCCTGTCGTGGAACGGTCGTATGATCCCCGCGCCACTTGCCTTTGCACAAGGGTGTCCCCTTGAATTGTACGAGTACGCACACATTCTACCAGACGCGGATGTCTCGAAATTATTCAGACAGGTAATTACTACAGGCATATACCAAACAGAATCTCTCGCATTTGCTCAATATTGCTGAGGACGCCCGTGATGACCAAAACACCCGCACGAAGCCTTCCTAGAATGACGTTTGGGGAACCACCACTTGTATCTCTTCACAGATCTTCGTAGAAGTTGCTTTCGTTAGTAAAAGATACAACCCTCCTTTTCAACCGCACCGAATCTCCGCGGTGTATGTGAAACGATGCCATGTCCCGTAGCGAGGAGACAGGGATGGAAAAGCCGCACGAACTGCGCAATTCTTCCACGCCCGCTCACGAGCTTCTAGTGCGGTCTCTAGGCGTCAGAACCACCGTAGCGGGATATCCTTAGTCCGTTGGCGATTAAGGACCGAAGAAATATCCTTCGTTCGTATGCAAGAGAAGAACAGTCGAGATTCGTTCTGGTCCTTGCTAAACTTCCGCTGGCGGACCTCTCAGTGACTGAAGTGAGAACTTGTGCGAGGACATAGGACTAGAACTTTGGAAGACATACATAGCTCGGGGCCTTGCCATCAAGGACCTACATCCAGGCCCCAGCAGAATTGACGAGGCCCTTGCCGGCCCATTCTGAGCATCCAATGAATACATAGTCCGGTTTTCCGCTCTCCAGTAGTTCCACAGCTCCCGCGGGCTGTTATCCCTGGTGCTGGAGAACCTTCTGGCCGAAGATTTGGGGCACTACTTATTGGTCGCCTGGGATTACAGAAGTCCAGGCCCCTCTTCACTCTCAACGTGCCGCTCTTCGCAGGGTCCTTGTCGAGTCACTTTGTGAATAATCATTCAAGACCTTCCAGCGGTACGATTGTGCCCGTTGTATACACCCAACGGTTCTTTCCGAGCCAGGTTCTGGGATGGGGAGGTTGGCGTTCAGTCTGTATGGTGGCATGCATGGACATGAAGACGCTCAGCGTGCCTTCTGACGCTAGTGCCGTCATCTTCTGAGAAGATTTGTCGTGACCGCTGACCGAGTTCCGGGCCGAGCGAAGAACTGGAGCGAACTGTCGCTCTCGTCTTCAGTCTCGTCGTGCAGGCCCTGGGATAGATATGCTCTCGTCAGACGTTCCATTCCGATCGATTTTACTCATGTATCACCCTGTGTTTCCATACGAAACACTGCATGAGAGACAGTCATTCGATGGACGTTAGGCGTACTTTAGCAATTAATCGATAATATCGATAATCGCCAGCGCCCCCTCTCCGCAGAGTTGACTGTTTGTCGAATGGGGTTGTTCACAGTTCGGGTCCGGAACGAGAGACGGAGTCGCAGTCCACCCTAGCATACAAGTGAAATTGAATCTCCCGAAGAGCGGGTTTCATCCATATCACAACATATCAACGGTTTCAGAGGTAGCTGTCTTGACCGAATAACAAACACGGGGCTACCAGGTGGCATTGGGCTGGTCGAATTGCCGGAAATGATCGGTTCCCAGCCAGGGTCAAAAGAGTGGGGGCCTCCGCAGCCCATAATTCAAGGCTGCGATAAGCCAGGAGAATTCACACCAAGCGTTGAATACTGAGCGATGGCAAAGAACTGAAGGGCGTTGGAGACAAAGCGATGGACATACTCAGACACAAGCGAGAAGTCGAGCGTAAGACGCCATCAAAGGCGGGAATTTCCAAACGGGAAACTGCTGGCCGGCGCTACTCAGCTTTGTTGGGATTGCCGTCCGCCCACTCACCTCTTTCGTACAACGTCGACACCGCCTAGAGTAGAAGTGACGCTCGATACCAGGTCCGGTATCCCAGCAATCTTCGACTCCCTGGGCTATCCGTTCGCACTTCGGTCCCATCTTCACGATGGCGAACGCACATTTGCTCTCCGATTCAAATTCGAACCCACCTCGTTTGGACCTCCCTCCTTCTCCAATTCGGCCCCTAACGGTAGACACTTCCCGGTTGCAGGCGGTCACAGAGACCCCAACGAGGCAGAGGTCCTTGCGGACGGGCGAGACGAACTCACCAATCGCCTCCACCTCGGCCACTCATGTTCCCGGCATCTCACCCACCGTTTTTCATGCCACACGGCCAAATCCACCTTTCATTTACAATCCACTGGACATGTATGATTCCCTAGCAGTTGTTCAAGAGTTTTCCCTTGGTTCTGACACCGAAGACGAGAGGCTACATGCGCAACTATCGACGAGTTCGAGGCGCAGACGGACCAAGCGTAGCCGTGAACCTCTCCTTCCCATCGGCGGGCCTATTAAGAAATCTAGCGTATCCTCGCCTACCACACCAACCAGACCCAACGTGCTCGCACGACGCTCTTTATCTATCTATACCCCTTCCCAACCGAATACGACCTCCACACCCACCACGCCATCCCGGATGAGAAACAGTCTCGATAAAGTCTTCAAGAAGCGTCTCAGTATCGAGTCCGTCAGAAGGTCTGTGTCAGGTCTTGGACATACCCCCACGCAGGAATCGACCCCCAGAATTGAAACTCCTACTACTGATGAACGTCTCACGTTCGACATGAAGTCTACTGACATCGAATTTGCGCCCGTTGTCGCGGAGAACACACGGAAGAACACGTTCTTAGGCTCACAAAGTCCGAATTCTCACGACCATCGAGGATGCTTCACACCGACCCTCCCAGCCGGAGGGTTGGACTTGAGGAACGTCCCTATGGCGGATGGTAATAAGAAGCCCATTCGCAAATGGACTCTCCATCCATCTCAGAATCGTTTCTTCTTTGACGGACGGATGTTGACGGGTGGGGACAGTCCATGGGCGTTCTTAGCATCGTTGACCTTGGTATTCACTATCGCCGGTGTCTATTTCGGTACGACTGCTGTCTGGTGGTGGAGCAACGAGAGTATCGCCGTTCCGGTTGTCGCGGCGTATATGACCTTGTTAACGATCTCGAGCATGTTAGCCACCGTAAGACCCTTTCGAATAACGCGGAGTTGACCAGGACTAATCTGCAACTTGTAGGCATTCACCGATCCTGGCATCCTTCCTCGTTGCCTCGATTTGGATCCTCCATACCCGAGCCATTCACCTTCAGACGGAGGTGCCAAAGCACCACTACCGATGGATCTGAAGGTCCGGGCAGGAATGTGCGTATCGTAACTATCATACCGCTTATTCCACCAATGAAATATCTTTTTCATCAGAGTTCGTGTCAAGTATTGCGCAACGTGTAAAACCTATCGCCCACCCCGGTCAAGTCACTGCAAGATGGTGGGTACTTCTGTTCTGCTTGTAACCGCGTCAAGAGATATTCACGAACCCCATTTCAGTGCGATAACTGTGTTGACGATTGTGACCACCATTGCCAGTGGGTCAATAACTGTGTGGGGCGCAGGAACTACGCTTCATTTTTTATGTTCCTTCTATCTGCGGTGTGTTGGGGCAGGTCTGTGGATCGAATGAACTTGTCGCTCATTTCACTCTGGTTTCTGATAGGTCTTGACAAAGATTTACATCATGGTCACTTGCGCACTGCATCTTTACTTCTTGACTGTAAGGCGGAAGATCAAATTTCGTGAAGCCCTCGAACACGGGGCAGGCAGCGCTGTAGCGTTCTCGATATCGGTCGTTGTGATCTGGCCGGTTCTTGCCTTGTTGTCATATCACCTTCGGGTATGTTGGGAATTCTTCTTGTATCTCTCGAGACATGACACTGATACCACGTTTAGTTACTCATGCTCAACGTCACGACAATTGAACAAGTTTGTTGGCTAAATTTTCCCTCCAATGTGCTATTTATGACTTCCTTCACAGATCAGAAATTCGGCTCACGAAACAGTCACCTCTGGTCCTGCACCTCCGAATCCCTTTTCACATGGGAAGTGGACCAGAAATTTCGCATACGTTCTTTGCAGACCAGCTGGCTCCTCTTGGCTGGATGGTCATGGCATCGCTACCGAAGACAAGAGGGAAGTTAATCCAGGGCTTCTAGGCAATAAAGACCAATGATTTAAGGGTGTCCCCGAACTCTTCGGAGGTTCCCACGCGCGCGTCTCTTTCTTCTCCTTTGGGTTACCCCTTCTCTGGTGGGCCGCTGCTGTTTCGAAAGCATGTGGTGCTTTCGCAAGCTTGTATATTAACATTCCGCACATTTCGCTCCGCCCATAAAGGTCGCAGAGCAGCTACGCATTATTCTAGTCGATCCGTACGTACTGAGGTCTAATATATCGTGGTTTCTTCATTCAACGCTCCAAGGGTGATCTGGAACCCGGCCGGGCGAACGTCAGAGTTGACGTTGAGGCAGGTAACAGGTGACAGTCATCAAGCTTTCCGGCGTCCGGATAGATGAGTTGTTCCGATCAGCTTCTCTGTTAAGCGAACCCGATGTGGGGACCCGCGAAACGTCTGACCCGGACTCCGTTATGTCTCTCTCCACAGACAAGAAAGTTGTGCAAGTGTCACTCTTATCGCTTCCCATCCGTGGATTCGTGGGCTGCACGTTCACACGACCTCGCTCAACTTCAAGCGCGTACTGTGAGAACCTCGCTGGCACGTTGTTTCATCATGAATCGATGCTTGGAGTCTTGTCTGCCAAGAACAAAAAAGGATACACAAATAGCAGTACTGAGGTGTTTCTCACAAGCGATCTCACGGGGCCCATACGCGAGACACTCGCAGCGGCAAACTGGTATTTATACATACGACCGTTATGAGTTGGTAGGACGTCATTGAGGATGGAACAGATGTGAACATTACATCAAGCCTCGCCAGCTCCGGTGTCCAAACAATTGGGAATCATTTGATGGAGGATTCCGACAACAGAAGCTATGGAAATGACGTACAGTTTCGGATCTGGTCCCGGTGGGATGTATTCCCATGACAATTCTCTCCTGCAGCGAAGGAGACGGATGTCTACGGATCTAAATCGTTGCCAGCAATGGTTTTGCGCCCTCCAAATGCAGTAAAGAGTGCCTAACCGCGGGAAGATAGGGGTCTAATAGGGGTCATCCAGCCTATCCGGCCACCCGGCTGATTGCACTTGGAGCACGGAGACCCGCCGCGGGAGGAGGAATCAGTCGGAGATTGAATCCAGCCACGCGTGCCGCGTCCGTGCCGTTTTGAACTCTCTTCCGCCCCACAACCCAAAACACACATATCCAACATTTATCAGACCCGGTAAGTAGCCGGAACCGTCCCAAGAGCTCCGTTCGGGAGCAAAGAAACATTTGCAAGGCCTCGGGTTCACTGATATCTTGACGTTTCGGTCCTTCCCAACCAGCGCCGGGAGTCATTGGTTTTCGGATCGGGTATGCCAACCAAATCTTCCGAGCCTCCGTCTCCTCCCCCCAGCGATCGCCCTTCAAAAAGACAAAGGCGGTCAGATAAATCCTCGAACAAATCGAAGGCCGCATCCTCGGAACAAACCCGTATGTTCTCACACCCATGACCATGCTGAAATGTCGCACCAATCCGTCAAATTTTTGTCTTGGTAATTCATCTTAGGTGCTGATGGGAACGTAAACAGGAAGAAAGCTGATTCGACCCGTCCACGCTCTCCGCTCTTTACTGCTCACCGCCAACCTGTGCCTGGGTTGCCTGCGACTCCGTACTCTGCGATGAACCCGGGGGACTACCCACTGAACGGCTCACCTTTCCATGTCCCGCCACCATATGCGCAGCAGCAGCAACATCCACCACAACAGCAACATGGAACCAGTCAAGGATCTCCAGGGACCCCAGTCGAATCTGGTTCTCCACACGCGATGCAGCATTCTCCCTTCCCGTACACCACTTTCACCTATCCCAACCATTCCTACCCCCAGTATCCACAGTACCCTCAGCCTATCATGATGTACAGCCATGCACGTGCACAACCACACCCCACGCAGGCAGGCCCAAGCACGACTCCCTCAACATCTAGTAAACCAACTCCGACGTCTGCGAAACGCAAAAGTCTGCTCCCCGCTTCAGTCGATCCCATACATGTTCAACTAACCACCAGCCTCTCTCCAGGTAGCGGCAACGATCAAGGAGCCGCGATGGCGAATGATAATAAGAAGCGCACGAAGACGCAGCGCGCTTGCGACAGTTGTCGAAGCAGAAAGATCAGGCAAGCTCCATCTGTTCCTTCCGTCGATTTATTTCTAAATCGCATCCCTAGATGTGACATTCTCCCGGACAGTGATCCTCCCGTTTGCCAACATTGCAAACAATCTTTATTCGAATGTACATTCTTCCTGCCGATCACAGAGACTCGATTCAAAAAGAAGAAGACGGAGGAGGAGACTCAATCTCAAGAAAAAGAGAGTGGTAGGGGAACGTCTTCACCGAAGATTGATACACAAAAAGGCGAGACACGCGTTTTTGGTGCGCTTCCCTCACTGACTATCAGCGTTTCGCTTTTCTGATTGGCACAGGTCCAACATCTGCCCCGCACCTCTTACACTCACAAGCGATGATTCCTCCCCGTACATATGAATCGTACGATTCTCGGTATAATCACACCTGGGAAGTCAGCAAGAGCGGCGATGGGCTTATCCACGTGCATGAACCATCTATGGGTGGAACCCACGCTGTCACACCCAAACAAGTGGACTTGAAGGTCGACCGTGACACGATTGAGAAACTATTGAACCTCTATTTCACAGAGATTGCTCCGATATTTCCCATCGTGACTCAGGCGGAGTTTCTAGCCACCCCATCACCATCTCCGCTTCTCTTATACGCATGTTGTCTCGTTGCTGCTGCGGGGCGACAGTTCCCTCAAGCGATCTTCGATTCAATTCGGTTTGCTGCAAATGGCGTCATTAAGATGGATGATGTCCTATCAACGGCCTCTATCGTCAATGTCCAGTCGCTGCTGATATTATGTATGGTGGCGGATTCCCACTCACAGTACGTACCTAATGCCCTTTCGGCATTATGGGTTAGAGCAGGTACCGCAATCAGAATGGTAAATTGTTTCACCCCGCCCTGTTTTGACCCATTACGTTAACCCCATCGTCTAGGCTCAGGACCTCGGTTTACATCGTGCGGAGTCGGTCAAGCAGAACATTGAGTTACGCCGACGCCTGTGGGCGGCTTGCGTGATAAGTGATCGATGGTGCGTCTGCCAATTAAGATCGGAGGATGAGCCGGTACTCACGAACCACCCATTACAGGATTAGTCTAATTTACGGACACCCATACATGATCGACGTCGTGGATTGTGATGCCCGGTTGCCGTCATCCGGCGATCCAAATGATCTGTACTTGGACGAACTTCTACGATTGAGTGTCCTGCTTGGTCGCGTTCTGAAAACGATCTACACGTACGTTTGTCTACTGAAATGAGCCTTTAGGTTGACCCGATCTGACGCGTATTTCAGCCCGGCAGGTCTAATGATTGCTACCGATGAGCAGCTTCACAAATTACTGGAAGACCTTGAAGCATGGAAGCAAAAGCTCTCGGAGAATCTCCAATTCAATGGCCCTGATACAGGCAACGCCGCTGGTACGTTTTGGTCCTTGGGAGTTCATTAACACTGGCTCAGGGTCGTTCGTCTCGTTAGGTCTGTTGTTCATGCTTTACGCCTGTGTAAACATGATTTTTTGGCGTGTATTCATGCGGATCTCCTACACGTGTCCCGCACACCTCACATTCTCCCTGACGGTCGAGAAATGGACGAACCTTGTTAAGATCACTGGGGATGTGATCGATTGGCTCGACAAACACGAGAACATGTATGATATCTGGCTCGTGACCGCCTACTCGGCTACATCCTGCGCTCTGGTTCAGGTAAGCTCAAGTTTCTGCCGCCCCTCGACGTTGATCTCGGACAAACTGCCGCATCGGCGCGGTCTCCTGTGCTCGTATTGCCGAATGCCGAATCGAAGTTTTAATTTTTCCGTTTTTAGTATCACACATGGGCTCGAAGGGTTGACACCAACGCTCAAGCGAAGCTTAAAAAATTGCGTGACTGCGTAAGGCGCTGGGAGGCAGCGATCTCCCCGGATCATATGTCGGCACGACGAAAGGCAAGTACATCTTATCCCTTTTCTACTCATTGTGGATTGTGTTCTTCACCTAGAAACCGTGCTGACATTGAATCGGATGCTCGGGATGCCTACTTCTAGACCGTGGAGATTATCTCTCTCTTATACGAGGCAACGCTTACTCCCGGCCCTACTGCGACACCACCCGCTTTGAACCCAACTACTGGTGTAACGGCCCACCCCCCTGCGTCAGAACTGGTATATAAGCAAGACGAATCACGCCCTGGTGGAGGGGTCTTCATTGTAAAAGGAGGGAAAGAAGGGTACAAAGATATCCCTCCGGGTGTTATCATCGATTCGTCGGAAGTACAGAGTGGACCTTCGACCTCAGAACAGAAACAGCGCGCCGCTGCAGATCCTACCACCTACACTGAACCGCGGTTCACCGACATAGGATCTTCAGTCCCTCTGATCAGTTCTCCGTCACCAATGGTCCAGCCGTTGGGTGGTGGTGGGGAACAGAATGTGAACCCTACAATGACCGATATCCTTACTATGGGACCGCAAAGCGCGCACGTGATGAACGTGCTTGGCGCTCCTCAGGTGACGAGCAACGCTGCGATGGTGGACCTTGGGTTGGAAGGCATGCCTGGTGGTATGTTTGACTGGGGTGAGTTTCTCTGCGCTCCGATTCCTCCGTTTCCGCGATCGACTCTGAATCCGATCCATGTGGTTGACACTGTAAATTTACCCTGCAGGTCAATGGGACACATTCTTCCAACGCTTTTCCGGAGGAGACGGCAACCCTGTCCAAACCTAGGATTGGTGTGTCGACTGGTCCTTCCCCGGCTGGACAAAGCCAATCCTTGATGAACCCTTTCAATCCCAATGAATATAGAGACACGACTTGTAATCTAGTTCTTCTCTCACCATCTCGACCCGTTGCTCTCGGCTTTTGCATTCTCTATTTCTCTTCCTCCCCACTCCCCCTTTCCACATTTCCTCCCAGCTCTCTTCTTTTTTACTTCCCCTCTTTATTATCCTGTCGACCTCGCACCAACGGTTGTATCCCTTCTAACGATCAGGAACTTTGTATATTCTAAATCCTTGTCTCTATAATCAGTCCTTTCATGCGTATAATATTGTTGTTTGGACCAACTACCTCATCCTACGCCTCACCTGCCCTTCCTTTCTTCACACGTATGATCTCTGTCTCGTAGCGTACGTAGCAGAAGTAGTGTTTGATGTCCTACTCGCTCCGGTTTTGCCCTCCCGTAATTTCTCCGTCAGTGTCATGCACGTGGGATTTTTTGTTTTTCTGGACCTTTGTTCATTGCTTCCTGCTAAGCATCCTCGCAGATGACCAGGGTTTTTGAAGCCAAGAAGTGTCGGCTTTGGATTTTCGCCAATGCCCTTCAAACATTTTTCCCCTTACTCCACCCCGTGACTCAAGTTCTACTTGATAGTACTCGCAGAACGCGCTCGGGTTTTCTGTCATTTGACTCCGTCCCGCCAGGCACCTCGCGCCCCTCATCGGACTAGTGATTGATTGGGATGTGTTCTCGACCCCACTTTTTTTTCTTTTCTCCGACAATGAGCTGCCTCCTCAATCAAGAACTGCGGTACCCAGCCTCAGCATGTACAAATAACGCTTCCACAAAAGCACACCGTACAGGTTAGCCAGAACTACCGTGGACTGCCTAGCCTCTTCGCTTACACGGTCCCGTTCGCAAAATCCTTCGGTACGTCTTCTTCTTCTACCCTGTACTCATAGGAGATATCTGCTTCTTCTCCTAGCTCCACTCCTGCTTCCTCAATCTGATTTCGCGCGGTTTCTTCGAGCGATAAAGTTTCAATCGCATACTCTACGAGTTGTTGAACTCGTTGTGAGTCGAGACGCGTCTTGCAGTATCTCATGAAGTGTCCCGGTCTGCCGCAGCGGTGGCAGAGGAGCTCTCGTTTCCTGGATGGGCCGGCGGATGGGCGAGGAGGTACGTTAGTCGCTTTCTTTGCCACGGGTCTGATCCCGTCGATATCCACAGCGTTAGGGTCTTTGAAGACGGTGAGCGTACGAGCGGGGGCAGGAATCGACTGGAACTTTGTCGTGATCGGACGATATGTCGGATTTCCGGGGCGGTGCGCGTGCGCGTACGTCAACATCTCCTTCCGCTGCTTGTCCCGGATGCGCGCGCGTTCGAACCACTGGGGGAGGGTTTCAGGAACCGGAAACGCTTGAAAGCAGGCGCGTAGGAGGCCGAGCTGAAGACCTCGCTTGAAATACTCGACAACCGCGCCGTTGGAATATTCCGCTAGGTACTGTAGGCGTTGGAACTCGATAATATATTCTTCGAGTGTTTGATCCCCTTGCTCTATATGACGTATCTTGTATTGTGAGTCAGCCTTCTCGTTCGGTATCCCAAAGGTGTCCATAAACGTTTTGGTAAACGCGTTCCAATCATCATAATAATATTCGCTTTCGATATGGTTCGCGGTAGCCTGCATGATCGCGAGAGCCCAGGTGTCGGCTGGGGGTTTCGTGATCAATAGACACGTAGTATGGATCCTGTTTCGCGTGAGACGATAAGCGTTTGCCTTGAATGAGAAGAAAACGTTGAGCCTTAGCACAAACGGTCTTGCATCCGACTGGGCCCCTGAGAATCCCTCGGGGGTTCTAATTTCCTCGAGATCCACACGTCCTGGTGGGGGAGGGAAGTCTTGGTATGTGGTAGGAGCGTTGTTCCGGGCGGACGTGATTGGGTTGACTCCTGGGTTAAAAGCCTGCTGAGTGGGGCGCAATGCTAGCCACCAGTTGATTCCATTGGTCTGCAGATAATGCGACTACAGGGACGGCTTGCCGAGCTTGCCCTAAGGCTGTTACTTGCGCCTGAAGGGTTGCAAGCGTGGTTGCAAGTTGGGTCAACTCGGCAGGATCTTCTGGCTGAGCGGGAGTAGTGGGGTCGTCCATGTTTGGTGACGTGTGACAAGAAAGAAGTGTGAAGTAGAGAGACGCGCAGGGGAGCAAGATGGTTGTTGAGAGGATTGGTGACACTGCTCGTGAGTGGGAGGCGGTATTTGCACCCGTCCTTATGGAAATAGTGTTGATATTTTCAATACGGAAGGGATTGCTTTTCAACAGGTAAGGGTAAAACCCCTCATAGACTCAGAACGCGCTTGCGCTTTCTGTCATTTGGCTCATCGGACTAGTGACCATGATTGGAATGTGCTCTCGACCCCACACACGATTTTTTTCTTTTCCCCGACAACGAGCCGTCCCTGCCGCTGGAGCTCGATAGCTCCTCAATCAAGAACTGCGGTACCTAGCCCCAGCATGCACGAATAACGTTTTCACAAAAGTACACTGTAGGTTAGCCAGAACTGCCATCAATAATGATAGCCGTCACATCAACAAATCAAGCGTTCGGGAATCGCGGACGGTCTCCAGTACACACAAATACAACATAGAAGACAGGGAGTCATACAGCACAGAAGACAGATCGATGACGACCGGCGAGAGAACAAAACGCAGAATAATTGGTGGTTGCAGGAAGTCGACAAGTGGTATAATAGAGAATATCTTGGGAAACAAGAGGGAGATAGGGAGTGTCGACAACAATGTGAAGTATGGTCAGGAATTGGGTCCCCATCCAGACACAGGATCGGTGGTTTGTGGAAGGACGTCTTGATAGACTTGTGAGATCGTGTCCAGTACCCCAGGCTGAGACTGGAAAGTTAATAGGCGTAGGAAGTGGCACCGTTCCCAGAGACTCACCATCAAAATTTGAAATCCTATTCACCAGAGGTGGCCGACTTCTTCGTTTCCTCTTCGATATTCTGGAGGAGCGCTGTGCACTCCTCTAGGTCCTTCACAGCCCCAAGTCTCTCATAAACATCCACAGCGCGCAGAACCTCAGACTTTGCCTCCCCGAACCTGCCCTGCTTATACCATGCCCAAGCCTGCATACCCATCACGCGAGCCAGGTAGTATGGGAGGTTGACCGTGTGCGACTTTGCACGTTCAATGTGAACGTGTGCGTCACCGAATCTGTCTTGATCGAAAAACAGCTTCACGAGGGAGTCGTAAATCCAAAACACGTGTTCGTCCCAGCCGGAGCGAGACGCAATTCCAAGGGCTGTGTCGAGGTGGTTGATGGCCTTCGCTGTCTCGCTCCTGGATTGAAATATATCGCCAAGGACATGGTGACATCGGCAGATCTCGAATTGATCGTTGACGTTTGAGAA